>JACCIX010001574.1:0-10000 GCA_025506515.1 Flaveria trinervia
AAAGTTTGGGGGTGTGATGCTTATCCTAAGCAATACACTCAAAACAAACTGGAAGGCCGATCCACAAAGTGTGTCTTCATTGGATATCCTAGAGATTGTATTGGATATTATTTCTGTGATCCAAAAGAATAGAAAGTGTTTATTGCTCGAAAGGTAGAGTTCTTGGAAACTAAGTTTCTTTTGGAAGAAACTAGTGGAAGAGCAATGGAACTTGAAGAGGTTCAAGATTCACAAGACGATACACAATTGGTTGATACTAACAATCAACATGAGGATGTTGAAAATGATCATATGGATGATCAAGATACACAAAACATTCGTAGATCTGGTAGAATTAGTGTTCCTCCTGAGAGATATGGATTTTTCATGGATGGATGCTATGTGGTAGATTCGGATGAACAACCACATACCATGATGCAATGTCAAAACTGATTTTGACAAATGGCAAGAAGCCATGAACGTTGAGATGCAATCCATGTATGATAACCAAGTTTGGGAATTGGTTACACCACCTCTTAAGTCCAAGATAGTTGAAAGTAAGTGGGTTTTCAAGAAGAAAACCGATATACATGGAAACTTGGATACTTATAAAGCTAGACTCGTAGCGAAAGGTTTCACTCAAACTCAAGGGATTGATTATGATGAAACTTTCTCCCCGTGGCAATGCCAAAGTCTATTAGGATATTATTTGCCATAGCTGCATATTATGACTATGAGATTTGGCAAATGGATGTCAAAACTACTTTCCTAAATGGATATCTTGAGGAAGATGTCCATATGGAACAGCTGAAGGTTTTGTCGATCCAAAAATCCTATCAAGGTATGCAAGTTAAAGAAATCAATCTACGGTTTGAAACAAGCGTCAAGAAGTTGGAATCACCATTTGATGATGAAGTAAAGAAATTTGGCTTCATCAAAAACGCTGATGAAGCTTGTGTGTATAAGAAGCTAGTGGGAGCATTATACTTTCCTTGTATTATATGTCGATGACATTCTACTTTTTGAAACGACATTCCAACCTTGGAAGGTGTAAAACCTGGCTTGGAAGCTGCTTTTCCATTAAGGATCTAGGTGAAGCCACCTATATTTTGGGAATAAAGATCAATAGGGATAGATCAAGGCGGTTGATAGGTTTAAACCAAAGTGCATACATTGAAAAGATCTTGAAGAGGTTTCAGATGGAGAATTCTAAGAAAGGTTTTGTGCCTATTCAAAAGGGGACTATATTGAGCTCATCTCAATGCCGCAGCTCAAAGGTTGAATAAGAAAGAGTGAATGGAGTCCCATATGCATCTGCTATAGGATCCATCATGTATGCAATGATATGCACTAGGCCGGACGTGTCATGTGCTCTAGCATGACAAGTAGATATCAGCAGAATACTGGTAATAGTCATTGGATGGCTGTTAAGAGTATTTTGAAATACTTAGGAACACTAAGGATATGTTCTAAATATATGGATCTGGTGAGGAGGAGCTCGTTGTAAAGGGTTACACGGATGCAGTTCCAAACTGATCGAGATGATTCTCGATCACAGTCGGGATATGTCATTATGATGGAGGAGCATCTCTGGAAGAGCTCAAAGCAAGATGTAGTGGCACTATCTACAACAGAATCAGAATACACGCCGCTTCATTGGCAGCTCAAGAAGCTGCGTGTCTTAGGAAGTTCATTGCTGATATAGGGTAGTTGCTACCATCCAGACCCCCTAGAGAGCTTTTGTGACAACGAGGTGCGATTGCTCAAATCAAGGAACCTCGTGCTCATCAAAAGACTCGGCACATTGAACGAGATTCAACTACGTAAGAGAGAAGTTTGAAAGAGAAAAATATGTATTTGCAAAGTTCACACCGATCAAACATTGCGGATCCATTCACGAAGCTCCTAGATATGTCAAAACATGAAAGTCATACTTGTCCTTAGGACTTCGATATTCTAGTGATTGGACTTGATCAATTTTGTATTTGGATATTGGAACTATATGTCATTTGCCTCATTCTATGTTATAATTTTCATTTGTCCTTCAATTTTACAGTGTTTAAATACGTGAATAAGTAGTTATTCTAAAAGTCTGTGGTCGATCACTATGTGGGAGCAACTATGAATGTAAGACTATAATGACCTTGGATTGGTTGATATTCATAAGGTATGAATATAGAGCAAGTCGTCTACCAAGGTTCATTGATATCTATGGATTTAGATATTGGACCGACCCGCTCTCAATTATTTCTGCATGGATCTTGTGATTAGTCATAAGAGATATTGGTAAGGCGAATATCATTGTATCCTCAGACCTAAGATGCATATTGGGTCTTGATATTCATCAAGTATTGTACTTTGACTTGGTTCTTTGCTGTTTGAAAGATTGGCAGTACATAGGAGGCTGAGTTCAGGCATGATATAAGGTGATTGTGATAGACGTATGTAGTCAAGATGGAATTTGTTCTCTTATTCGTTGAGAGTAGATGTCTAAGGCCTGTTAAAGTTAAACCCGCGGAGAATGACAATTCTGTGTCTCTTGGGATTTAACATGACATCTGTAACAAAAGAAAATGATTATTCACCTCAATCATATTTAAGTAAGGTACTTGAAAAGGATGATGTTATTGAATGGCACTTAGTCATATACATTAGGGGTAGCAAACCGTTGCTAGGCGTTATTTGCTGCTTGCATCATTCTTCTATGAATCTTGTGCAAGTGGGAGATTAAAGGATTTCATCTACCCAAGATACATATTAAATTGATGTGGCTAGTGTGATATGATCCAAGTGGGTCATCCCCAATAACAAGCCAAACAACATCGATAAATATTTGTTTTGTTGATGAGATCAAGCAAATAAATATAAGCCCAACATTGAAACCGGGTTTCCTAAAACATTGCTTTTGAAATGAACAACATTATATGGATAATTTGTTCGTGAGAGATTGTTTGTTATTATTTAAATTGTATTAATATTATCAAACAAAAAGTGTTAGGTTTTATAAAATTCCAAGGGTTTAATTTTATAACAATGGAGTGCAAGAGTAAATTTTATAAACATTTCAAATGGGAGGAAACCCACCTTGTGGTCCCCAACTTCGTCCACCCCCTTTGGGTTGAAGTTTTTTGATTGTTGTTGTTGCATGCACATTGAGAACCCCACTCTCTTCCACCAAGACATAACTCTCTCACAACACACACAAGAGCTAGAATCCTCTCAAATCTCTCTCTTGAATTCGAATTTTAGAGCTCTAATATACAAGATTTTTAGCTGTCAAAGAAGTGTTCTAGGCTGCAAAATCAAGTTGAAGAGTTCTCTAGTTGGTGTTGCATCCTAGCAAAGGGGTGTTTTGTACAAGCTTGGGGTATCATCTCTTGAGGACTTCTACATTGAAGTCTTGACCATCTAACATCATCATCTTGTCCTACACATCCCAGGTTCTAAAGGTGTATTGTTGGTTTTCGAGTGCAGCCTCTTGTGGTTTTCTTGGTTGAAGGTTCAGCCATAGAGTTCATCCTTAGCTCCCTCTCAAACCCGTTTTCTAGCACCTTGAAAGGTTGTCTTCTTTAACCTCCTTTGGTTGTTATCTTGTATGCATTTGTATTTGGATCCATGGTTTGGGTTTAGCTTAACAAATGAGTTGATAATCTATATATTAACAAGTTTTAAAACTTTTAATCCCTTCAGTATATGTTTTGTATGTATTTATATACGTACGTATTATGCATGTATCTATGTATGTATGTATGTATTGTATGTGTGTATATGTATGTATGTATAGTATGTAGGTATGCATGCTGTATGTATGTATGTATGTATGTATGTATGTATGGATGGTTGTATTCTATGTATGTATGTTGCAAAGACCTGATCTGCCCAACATGCATATTAAGTTGATGTGGCTAGTGTGATATGATCCAAGTCGGGTCATACCCATAACAAGCTAACAAACACCAATAAATTATGACACCAATTTAGAAAATGGGTTTTCTAAATCATTGCCTTTGTAAATGAACGTCATTATGGATTTGTTCATATGGTACTTTTTTATTATTTAATCTTACTAATAATAACAAATAAACTACAAAGTTTATAAAGTTTAAATAAGTTTTACTTTATAAACTTAAGGGTTAATGAGTGTTTAATTGTGTAACAAAACAAGTGTGGGAATCAATTTTTGAAATAAATTTCAGCCGCCCTCTTGCTTGTGGGGTCCTATCTTTGTCTTTAAACACACAAGATTAAATGCTAACACTCAATCCTTCCAAGGCACACTTCTCTCCTATATGCAATCGTGCATTTGTGCTCTCATTCTCTCTCTCACCTTACGATTTTGAAGAGAAGAAGGCAAAAGAAAGAAGGTTTGAGCATCAAAAAGGGATTTTTGCTGCTGAAAGTTGGTGTCAAGGAACCTAGCATTCAAGAGGTTCGTTTGTGCTTGGGGTATCACCATCTTGAGCTCTTCTTGCTTGAAGATTCAGCCACGAATCACATCCTTTTACCTCACATTTCGTTTTTTTCTTCTGCTCCAAAGGTTGTTTTTAACTTCATATATATATATATCGTTTTGTATGCATCTCGTATAATGATCCATGGTTTGGGTTTGCTTATTAAATGGTTTAATTAATAATCATATTAACAAGTTTTAATACTTATTATCCGCTGCTTTTTTCATATATACAAGATTATATGAACTTTGACAAACTTGTTAAATCCCTTCAATGGCATCAAGAGCCACATATACGAATGCATACATGGTTTTGACCTTCTAGTTCACGGTTTTGTGGTGTGTGACACCATATGGCAAGAGTTGGAGGGTGGGGGGCTGGAATGGTTTACCCTTTTTGATTTTACAGATACTATTTTTATGATGTTAGGATCTAAATTTAGGTCATGTTTGTTTGGACCAAACCCATTTGTCTTGGTTTATGTTGGCCAAGAATATGGGTTGAAAAGCGGCTGCCAAAATCGATGGTATGTTCATATTTGGATATGTTGTTTGTTATGCTAACAAAGCTTTGACCTTGTGGATTGATTGATTGGTTGTCATGATATATTCATTTGGCTATGTAACAATTTAATTTTATGTTTTCAAGTCCCGTTTTGTAATTATTTATTCATTGGTTTGTAATAAATAGATTAGGAGTTTTCCTTTACTAGAAAATTGGATTAGGATACAGTTGTAAGGATGCTCCAGATCAAGATTTGAAGAAAAGATGGACCAAGAAGGATGCTTGAAGATGTGGTTTCAAGTGGGAGTCCTTTGCCATCCTTGTGTCATGTTCTTAACCCTTAGGACAAGACCTTTTGACACACTTGTTTGGCTAACAGTGTGTTCAATTTAGTATGCTTTGTATGCATATATGGATGGATTGTTTATGCTTGGTTGATTGCTTATGTTGATGTTTGTTTTGTATATTTGGATGTGATTAACAAACCGTCAATTAACATGCTAAAAAATTGGTTCTCTATCATTAAGCACAAATGGAATGGTTTTATAAAGGGTTAATGATTTGCAAATAAAATGGGTTTTATTTAAAAGGACAAATTGGGTACCATAGGTTGAATGCATACAATCATATGGTACATATGACTTTCCATCTAAACTAAATCCCTTTTGATACAAGTTTAACACCATTCTTTTACACAACACTTAGGTTACTTGCAAACTCTTATTGGGATAAAGTCACCTAACCATTTTGAGGAACTTGTACTTTAGGTGAGAATACCATGTTTGTGGGATAAAGGACACCTAACCACAGGTCATGTAGTAAACTCACACGTGTGTGTAAGTAGGACGACATAGTTTGGAAATCATGCATTAGATCACGAGCATGACGTACAAAGGGGTTGATGGGATAAACATGCCTAAGAACATAAGATGTTTAACCGATCCCACACTAGAAATTGTAATAGATTACAATTGTCAAACGTTGACTACCTTGTTGATTTAAATAAAGGGATAAAGGTCACCTAACCGATATTTGAATGTAACGTTGGATCTAAAAATTTTATTTATTAATCGTCTATGAGACATAAAGGGTATTAATGAATGAAATTTATTATCAATGATACTAAAATGGAACTTTGTAATATTGTAGATGGCTAACAACAACAACGCATCCCGACCGTCCTAACCTATCACTAAGAACCATCCTTGAGAAGGAATGTCTAAACCATGGGAACTTCATGGATTGGTACCAAATTTGAGAATTGTTCTCACAGGAAAAGAAGTCCTATGTGTTAGACGATCCCATTCCCGATCAACCCGATGAAAATGACGTTGAGGCTTTTGCCGAATGGTCAAGTACACCGAAGATTCTGTGCAAGTCTCATGTCTCATGCTAGCGAGTATGATTCTGATTTGCAAAAGGACATTGAGAACCACAGTGCCTATGCCTGATCACCCAGTTGAGGGAAATGTTCCAACAACACATCAAGGGTGGAGCGCTTCGAACGGTTCGAGCACTTCATGCATGTCGAATGGACGAGACCCAATCGGTATCATCCTATGTTTTCAAGATGAAGAGCCACATTGATCGCCTTGAAAGGCTTAACTGTCGTGTGTCCAACGAGTTTGATGGCTTCGTTATGAACTATAACATCAATGGATGGGACAAGAGCATTGGTGAGCTTCACTCAATGCTCAAAACGGCCGAAACAGGCATGGGTAGAAAGGTTCTACCGGTCCTTACGATCAATGAAGGTGGTAGTAGGAAAAGGCACCTCCCCGACCCTAGGGCATGTTTGCCAAGGGAAGGGACACGTCAAAGGAAAGGGTAAGGGTAAAGCAAAAATGGGGCCGCCCAAACCGAAAGAAAAGAAGCAAAAGGTTGCTCAGATGACCCGTGTTTTGAGTGTGGTGAAGTAGGCATTGGAAACGCAATTGTCCGGTCTATCTCAAAGCGTTGAGATCGAAGAGGGACGCAGGGCAAACTTTTAGGTACAATGTTTATGATACATGTTGAGCTTAATGTTATTTCTTCTAACACATGGGTATTAGATACTGGATGTGGAACTCATATTTGCAATTTGTTGCAGAGTTCAAAAGAAGTGAGCATTATGCAAAGGGGAAATAAGTCTCTTTATGGGCAATGGTGCAAAGGTTCACGTGGAAGCCCAAGGAGACTACATTTTGAAGCTTCCAAGTGGTTGGAAGTCATTTTGAAGAATGTATTGTATGCTCTAGCTTGACTAGGAACATTATTTCTGTTTCCCGTTTAAGACAATATGATTATGATTTCAAGTTTGTTGAAAATGATATTCATGTTTCTTTAAATCATGTGTTTTATTTCAAGGCTATACCTTGTAATGGTATTTATGAATTGGTTCATAATAACCAACATATGATAGCTCTATGTACCAAGCAACCACCAAGAGGCTCAAACTTAATTTGAGTGATTCCTATCTTTGGCATTGTCGCCTTGGTCACATAAACAAGAATCGTATGCAAAAACTTCAAAAGAATGGTCTTTTGAAAACCAATGAAAGATTCATTTGATGTATGCGAGTCTTGTTTACAAGGTAAATGACAAAGGCCCCTTTCAGTGGGACTAATGAAAGGCAAATATTTTATTAGGGATCATACATTCAATGTATGTGGACTTTTAACCAACAACTAGGATGGTGAAAGATACTTCATTACCTTTACCGATGATATAGTCGATATGGGTATGTGTACTTGTTAAGACACAAACATGAATCTTTGAAATGTTCAAAATCTTCAAGAATGAAGTAGAAAATCAACAAACAAAACGGTCAATTCTTCGAACAGATAGAGGAGATGAATACGTTAGTAGTGAATTTCAAGAATCTTAGAAGTTGTGGGATTATCTCACAACTTACTCCACCTGGAACACCACAACATAATGGTGTGTCTGAGAGAGGAATCAGACTCTATTGGATATGGTTTGATCTATGGCTAGAAGCACACTGCCTCTATCATTTTGGGTTTCGCATTGCTCTCCGCAGCCCGTATTTTAGATATGGCCCCAACCAAGAAAGTGAAAGGACACCTTTCGAAGTATGGCATGGAAGGGTTCCATCATTTCATGTTTAAAAGTTTGGGGTGTGATGCTTATCCTAAGCAATACACTCAAAACAAACTGGAAGCCCGATCCGCAAGGTGTATCTTCATTGGATATCCTAGAGATTGTATTGGATATTATTTCTATGATCCAACAGAGTAGAAAGTGTTTATTGCTTGAAAAGCAGAGTTCTTGGAAACTAAGTTTCTTTCGGAAGAAACTAGTAAGAGTAGTGGAACTTGAAGAGGTTCAAGGTTCACCAATGATACACATTTGGTTGATACTAGCAATCAACATAAGGATTTTGAGAATGATCATATGGATGATCAAGATACATAAAACATTCGTAGATCTGGTAGAATTAGTGTTCTCTCCTGAGAGATATGGATTCTCCATGGATGGATGCTATGTGGTAGATTCGGATGAACCAACCACCTACCATGATGCAATGTCAAAACCTGATTTTGACAAATGGCAGAAGCCATGAACGTTGAGATGCAATCCATGTATGATAACCAAGTTTAGAAATTGGTTACACCACCTCTTAAGTCCAGATAGTTGGAAGTAAGTGGGTTTTCAAGAAGAAAACCGATATGCATGGAACTTGTATACTTATAAAGCTAGACTCGTAGGAAAAGTTTCACTCAAACTCAAGGGATTGATTATGATGAAACTTTCTCCCCTGTGGCAATGCTAAAGTCTATTAGGATATTTTTGCCATAGCAGCATATTATGACTATGAAATTGGCAAATGGATGTCAAACTGCTTTCCTTAATGGATATCTAGGAAGATGTCCCTATGGACAGCCTGAAGTTTTGTCGATCCAAACATCCTAACAAGGTATGCAAGTTAAAGAAATCATCTACGGATTGAAACAAGCGTCAAGAAGTTGGAATCACCTTTTGATGATGAAGTAAAGAAATTTGGCTTCATCAAAAATGCTGATGAAGCTTGTGTGTATAAGAAATTAGTGGGAGCATTATTACTTTCCTTGTATTATATGTCGATGACATTCTACTTTTTGGAAACGACATTCCAACCTGGAAGGTGTAAGAACCTGGCTTGGAAGCTGTTTTCCATTAAGGATCTTGGTGAAGCCGCCTATATTTGGGAATAAAGATCTATAGAGATAGATCAAGGCGTTAATAGGTTTAAACCAAAGTGCATACATTGAAAATAGCTTGAAGAGATTCAAGATGGAGAATTCTAAAAAGGTTAGTACCTATTCAGAAAGGGACTATATTGAGCTCATCTCAATGCCCTGGTTCAAAGTTGAACAAGAGAATGATTGAGTCCCATATGCATCTGCTATAGGATCCATCATGTATGCAATGATATGTACTAGGTCGGACGTGTCATGTGCTCTAAGGTGACAAGTAGATATCACAGAATCCCGGTAATAGTCATTGGATGCTGTTAAGAGTTTTATGAAATACCTTAGGAACACTAGGAATGTTGTTAATATATGGATCTCGTGAGGAGGAGCTCGTTGTAAAGGGTTACACGGATGCGAGTTTCCAAACTGATCGTGATGATTCTCTATCACAGTCGGGATATGTCTTCATTATGAATGGAGGAGCATCTCTTGGAAGAGCTCAAAGCAAGATGTAGTGGCACTATCTACAACAGAATCAGAATACATCACCGCTTCATTGGCAGCTCAAGAAGCTGCATGGCTTAGGAAGTTCATTGCTGATCTAGGGGTAGTTGCTACCATTCAAGACCCCCTAGAGATCTTTTGTGACAACGAGGGTGCGATTGCTCAATCAAGGAACCTCGTGCTCATCAAAAGACTCGGCACATTGAACGAAGATTAACTACATAAGGGATGAAGTTGAAAAGGGAAAGATATGTATTCGCAAAGTTCACACCGATCAAAATTGTTGCAGATCCATTCACGAAGCTCTAGATAGTCAAAGCATGAAAGTCATACTTGTGCCCTAGGACTTGATATTCTAGTGATTGGACTTGATCAAATTTTGTATTTAGA
>JACCIX010001574.1:15000-17943 GCA_025506515.1 Flaveria trinervia
ATGTACGTATGTATGTATATATTTATCTATGCATGTATGTATGTATCTATGTATATACGTATGTACAAATGTTTCTCGGTGTGTATGTGTACGTATGTTGTACGTATGTATGTACAAATGTATGTGTGTATGTTGTATTTATGTATGTATGTATTTATGTATGTATGTATGTATGTACCAAGGTATGTTTGTATGTATGTATGATGTATGTACGTATGTATGTGTGTATGTGTGTATGTTGTATGTATGTATGTATGTATCTATGTACGTATGTATGTATGTATGTCTGTATGTGTGTGTGTGTATGTATGTATGTATCCACGTAGTATATGTATGTATGTATGTACTACGTATGTTTGTATGTATGTATGTATGCATGTATGTATGTACGTATGTATGTATGTATGATATGTATATATGTATGTATGTATGTATGTATGTATGTATGTATGTATGTACGTATGTATGTGTGTATGTATGTGTGTGTGTATGTACAAATGTATGTACGTATGCGTGTATGTATGTTGTATGTATGTATGTATGTTTGTATGTGTGTATGTACGTATGTTGTACAGATGTATGTACGTATGTGTGTACTTATGTGTGTACGTATGTGGGAACGTATGTAAGTACAATGGTATGTCTGCATGTATGTATGTACGTATGTATGTGTGTATGTATGTTATATGTAGTATGTATGTAAGTTTGTATGTATGTGTGTATGTATGTATGTATGTATGATGTATGTAGTATTAGGTATGTACGTACGTACGTTCGTGTGTCTGTATGTATTTATGTATGTATGTATGCTGTATGCATGCATGTATGTATGTGTGTATGTGTGTATGTATGTATGTATGTATGTATGTATGTATGTGTGTATGTATGTATGTATGGATGTATGTATGTATGTATGTATGTATGTGTATGTATGTATGTTATGTATTTATGTATGTATGTAGTACGTACGTATGTATGTAGTATGTATGTACGCATGCATACATACATAAGTTTGTATGTATGTGTGTATGTATGTATGTATGCAAGTTTGTATGTATGTGGTATGTATGTAGTATGTATCAAGTACGTATGTATGTATATATTTATCTATGCATGTATGTATGTATCTATATATATACGTATGTGCAAATGTTTCTCGGTGGTGTATGTACGTATGTTATGTACGTATGTATGTACAAATGTATGTGTGTATGTTTGTATTTATGATGTATGTATTTATGTATGTATGTATGTACCTAGGTATGTTTGTATGTATGTATGTATGTATGTACGTATTATGTGTGTATGTGTGTATGGATGTATGTATGTATGTAGTATGTATGTATGTATCTATGTACGTATGTATATGTTTGGTGTGTATGTGGTTCTGTGTGTAGTATGTATGTATACACGTAGTATGTAGTATGTATGTATATATGTACGTACGTATGTTTGTATGTATGTATGTATGCATGTATGTATGTACGTATGTATGTATGTATGTATGTATGTATGTATGTATTTATGTATGTATGTATGTATGTACGTATGTATGTGTATGTATGTGTGTGTGTATGTACATATGTATGTACGTATGCGTGTATGTATGTGGTTGTATGTATGTATGTTTGTATGTGTGTATGTACGTATGTATGTACAGATGTATGTACGTAGTTTGGTACTTATGTGTGTACGTATGTCAAGTACATTGGTATGTATTCATGTATGTATGTACGTACGTATGTATGTATGTGTATGTATATATGTATGTATGTATGTATGTAGTATGTTTGTATGTATGTGTGTGTGTATGTACATATGTATGTACGTATGCGTGTATGTATGTGTGTATGTATGTATGTATGTTTGTATGTGTGTATGTACGTATGTATGTACAGATGTATGTACGTATGTGTGTACTTATGTGTGTACGTATGTAAGTACATTGGTATGTATGCATGTATGTATGTACGTACGTATGTATGTATGTATGTATGTATGTATGTATGTATGTATGTATGTATGTATGTATGTATGTACGTACGTATGGTGTATGTATGTATTTTGGTAGTATGTATGTATGTATGCATTTATGTATTGTGTGTATGTGTGTATGTATGTATGCATGTATGTTGTGGATTGTATGATGTGTGTATGTATGTATTATGTATTTATGTATGTATGTATGTATTTATTATGTGTATGTACGTATGTATGTATGTATGTATGTATGTATGTATGTATGTATGTAATTTGTATGTATGTGTGTATGTATGTATGTATGTATGTATGTATGTATGTGTGTATGTACGTAGGTATTTATGTATGTATGTCATGCATGCATACATACTTGTTGTATGTATGTGTGTATGTGTATATATATGTAAGTTTGTATGTATGTGTGTATGTATGTATGTATTATCAATGTACGTGTTTAGTATATTTTATCTATGTATGTATGTAGTATCTATGTATATACATATGTACAATGTTTTCTCGGTGTGTTGTATGTACGTATGTATGTACCGTATGTATGTACAATTGTATGTGTGTACGTTTGTATTTATGTAGGTATATATTTATGTATGTATGTATGTACCTAGGTATGTTTGTATGTATGTATAATGTATGTACGTATGTATGTGTGTATGATGTGTGTATGATGTATGTATGTATTATGTACTATGAACGTATGTAGTATGTATGTATGTATGTATGTGTGTAGTGTGTATGTATGTATGTTATACAGTAGTATGTATGTTGTATGTATGTACGTACGTATGTTTGTATGTATGTATGTATGTTCTGTACGTATGTATGTATGTATGTATGTATGATTATGTATGTATGTAGGTATGTATGTATTTTCTATGTATGTATGGATGTATATGTAATGTAGCATGGTGTGTGTCGTATATGTATTTACGTATGCGTGTATGTATG
>JACCIX010001558.1:0-2500 GCA_025506515.1 Flaveria trinervia
GACGATGACGATGACGATGACGATGACGATGACGATGACGATGACGATGACGATGACGATGACGATGACGATGACCATGATGATGACGATCATGATCACGATCACGATGAAAATGACGATGACGATGACGATGACGATGACTATGACGATGACGATCACGATCACGATCACGATGACCATGACGATGATGATGACGATGACGATGACGATGACGATGAAGATGACATTGACGATGACGATGACGATGACGATGACGATGACGATGACGATGATGATGACGATCATGATCACGATCACGATGAAAATGACGATGACGATGACGATGACGATCACGATCACGATGACCATGACGATGACGATGACGATGACGATAACGATGACGATGACGATGAAGATGACATTGACGATGACGATGACGATGACGATGACGATCACGATGAAAATGACGATGACGATGACGATGACGATGAAGATGACATTGACGATGACTTTGATGATGACGATGACGATGATGATGACGATGATGATGACGATGACGTTGGCGATGACGATGACGATGACGATGATGATGACGATGACGATGACGATGACGATGAATGATCACGATCACGATGAAAATGACGATGACGATGACGATGACGATGACGATGACGATGACGATGACGATGACGATGACGATGACGATGACGATGACGATCACGATCACGATGACGATGACGATGACGATCATGATCACGATGACGATGACGATCATGATCACGATGACGATGACGATGACGATGATGACGACGATGACGATGACGATGACGATGACGATGACGATGACGATGACGATGACGATGACGATGACGATGACGATGACGATGACGATGACGATGACGATGACGATGGATGACGATGGATGACGAATGGGGATGACGATGACGATGACGATGATGACGATGACGATGACGATGACGATGACGATGACGATGACGATGACGATGACGATGACGATGACGATGATGATGATGATGATGATGACGATGACGATGATGATGATTATGACGATGACGATGATGATGACGATGACGATGATGATGACGAGGATGATGACGATGAGAATGACGATGACGATGACGATGACGATGACGATGACGATGACGATGACGATGACGATGACGATGACGATGAAGATGACATGACGATGACGATGACGATGACGATGACGATGACGATGACGATGATGATAACGATCATGATCACGATCACGATGAAAATGACGATGACGATGACGATCACGATCACGATGACCATGACGATGATGATGACGATGACGATGACGATGACGATAAAGATGACATTGACGATGACGATGACGATGACGATGACGATGATGATGACGATGATGATGACGATCATGATCACGATCACGATGAAAATGACGATGACGATGACGATGACGATCACGATCACGATGACCATGACGATGACGATGACGATGACGATAACGATGACGATGACGATGAAGATGACATTGACGATGACGATGACGATGACGATGACGATCACGATGAAAATGACGATGACGATGACGATGACGATGAAGATGACATTGACGATGACTTTGATGATGACGATGACGATGATGATGACGATGATGATGACGATGACGTTGGCGATGACGATGACGATGACGATGATGATGACGATGACGATGATGATGACGATCATGATCACGATCACGATGAAAATGACGATGACGATGACGATGACGATGACGATGACGATGACGATCACGATCACGATCACGATCACGATGACGATGACGATGACGATCATGATCACGATGACGATGACGATCATGATCACGATGACGATGACGATGACGATGATGACGACGATGACGATGACGATGACGATGACGATGACGATGACGATGACGATGACGATGACGATGACGATGACGATGACGATGACGATGACGATGACGATGACGATGATCATGACGATGACCATGACGATGACGATGATGACGATGACGATGACGATGACGATGACGATGACGATGACGATGACGATGACGATGACGATGATGATGACGATATGATGACGATGACGATGACGATGACGATGACGATGACGATGACGATGATATGACGATGACGATGACGATGACGAGCTGACTGACGATGACGATGACGATGACGATGACGATGACGATGACGATGACGATACGATGACGATGACGATGACGATACGATGACGATGACATGACGATGACGATGACGATGACGATGACGATGACGATGACGATGATGATCACGATCACGATCACGATCACGATGAAATGACGATGACGATGACGATCACGATGACGATGACCATGACGATGATGACATGACGATGACGATGACGATGACGATAAGATGACATTGACGATGACGATGACGATGACGATGACGATGACGATGACGATGGATGAGACGATCATGATCACGATCACGATGAAAATGACGAT
>JACCIX010001395.1:0-17903 GCA_025506515.1 Flaveria trinervia
TTGTTGCTGCGGTTGCTGTGTTGCTTATGTTGCTATGTTGCTGATGTTGTTGTTGTTGGTGTTGTTGGTGTTGTTGCTGACGTGCTATCATTGTGTTGGGTATTGATATGGTTGTTGTTGTTGTTGTGTTGTTGTTTTGTTGTTGTTGTCATTGTTGTGTTGTTGTGTTGTTGTTGCTATTGTTACTACTGTACTGTTGTTGCTGCTATGATGACGCTTCTATTCTTGCTGTTGTTGCTTTGCTATGTTATGTGTTGTTGCTTTTGTTGTTGTTGTTCTTGTTCTTGTTGCTGTTGCTATATTGTTGTTGTTGTTGTTGTGTGTTGTTGTTTGTCTGATGCTGCTGCTGTTGCTGCTGTGGTTGCTCTTGCTGTTGTAGCTGTTGTTGTTGCTGTTGCTGTTGTGCGATGCTATTGTTGATGTTAATACTATTGTTGTTATGTTGATGCTATTGCTGTTGCTGTGTTTTGTTGTTGCTGTTGCTCTAGTGGTGGTTGTGCTGTAGCGTTGTTCTGTTGTTATTGTTTTTGTTGTTGTTGATAATGTTGTTGTTGTTGTTGTTGTCGTGCTACTATTGTTGTAATATGTTGTTGTTGTTGTTGTTGGTTTGGTTGCTGATGGGGGTGGTGTTTTTATTGTTGTTGTTGGTTATTGTTGTTGTTGTTGTTGCTGTTGTTTTGTGCTGCTGTTGCAGACTATTGCTGCTGTTACTGTTGTTTCTGTTATGGTTGTTGTGTTGCTTTTGTTGCTATTGTTTTTGTTCTTGCTGTTATTGTTGTTGTGGCTATGTTGCTGTTGTTGTTGTTGTTGTTGTTGTTGTTGTTGTTGTTGTTGATGTTGTTGCTGCTGCTGCTGTTGCTGCTGCTATTACTGCTGTTGCTGCTATTGCTTCTGTTCCTGTTGTTGCTACTGTTGCTATTGTTGATGTTGTTGCTGCTACTATTGCTATTGTTGTTGCTGTTGTTGCTGCTTCTGTTGTTGTTGTTGTTACTGTTGTTGCAGCTGTGTTGTTTATTGTTGTTGTTGTTATTGGTGTTGTGTTGTTGTGACTGTGCTACTGTTGTCTTTGGTGTCGTTGTTGTTGTTGTGTGTTGTTTTTCTTGTTTTTCGTGTTGTTCTTTTTGTTGTGGTGTTGTTGTGTTGTTGTCCTGTTTTTGATGTTGTGTTGTTGTTGTTGTTGTTGTTGCTGCTGGGGTTGTTGTTGTTGTGTCGTTGTTGTGTTGTTGTTTTGGTGTTGTTGTTTTTGTGTGTAGTTGTGTGTTTTTTTTGTGCTATTTCTAGTGTTGTTTTTGTTGTAGTTGTTGTTTTTTTGTGTTGTGTATTGGTATTGTTGTTGCCGTTGTTGTCGTTGGTGCTGTTGTTCTTTCTTTGTTGTTGTGATATTCTTTTCTTGTTGTGTTGTTGTTATTTCGTTGTTGTTGTTGTTGTTGTTGTTGTTGTTCTGTCGCTGTTTTTATTGGTTGTTGTTGTGTTGGTTGGTTTTTGTTGTTGTGTTGTTGTTGTCTTATTGTATTGTTATTGGTGTTGTTGTTGTTGTTATTGTTGCTTTTGTTGTCGTTGCTGCTGTTGTTGCTATTGTCACACCCCCGCTAAGAGCGGAAACATGGGGCTGTAACGAGACGGGAATCGTCATAACACATTGTAAGCGGTAGAGATGCAATATAACAATGATAACAAGCGTGTCATGACGACACCCGACAATAAGGGGGCTTGTGTCGTGTTTAGTCAGTATTCACGACTACATAGCCATAAGCATAAACATGATACATAAATCATATACATAGATGATAACATTGTATGCAATTCCACAACCCGGGAACAGTTTACAAAGTATAATGTTGTTTGAAATAGATACATCGATTGTTTTCAAAATGACAAGTTTGGCCCAAAAATGCATCCTAGGGTCTCCACTAAGGCAGCACACCTAGAAACCTCAGCTAGCATGATCACCTGAAAAATATGCTCAAATATGGTCAACAAAATTGTTGTTGAGTTCGCAGGATTAAAGTAAATAAGTAATTGATGTTGTATAAAGTTGTTGCTGAATACCGTGCATATAGTTATAAGTAAGCAAAATCACATGACAAGAGCTTTACAACCAAACCTAATGACGTACCCAAAGAATCTTGTCAGAATATATTCACCCAAGGCCCGTTCATGGCTTTTGTCGGAATCAGCTTCATTCGTACAATTGAGTCTTCATTCGCATGACTGGCATTCAGTTGTACCACACAACACACATTCGCACGACCCAACCTCCATGCACACGAATCAACCCTCAATCGTGCGAATTAGCTACTTTCGTGCGATTGAACCTTCATCCGTGCGATTGGACTGCAGTCGTGCGAACACGCACAATCGCATACATTCAGTCGGTCCCCTGACTCAATCGCACACACACTCATCCGCATTGACTCAATCGCACACACATTCATTCCGATCGCACAACTCAGTCGCATGATATCCCTATCGCATGATCATGCCCGAAAGACACAATCGCATGACTCATTAGCACGACTCACACCAGTCGCACGGCCATTCGCATGACAGACCCAGTCGCCGAACGCCGGTTCGCGACTGCAGAAGTGTAAGCAGCCTTTGGCTGCTCCGAGCACGGGTTTTACACCACAAGACTTCCAGAAACACCTACAAACCTACACAAACATGAAACACAAGCAGATGTCAGGATCAGTGATCACAAGTTTGATGTAATGGAGCGTAGCACAGCGGAATAAGAACAAGAATTAGACAAATTGTAGCAAGATTTGATACTTGTATGCATTAAGAACAAATACGGTTATAACGAGAGAATATATTTCTGTAACAAGGAATGTTTCAATAATATCGAATATTTCTGATCAAATCATTCATTTATTACATTAGGTTGACACTCCTTATATAGAGTGCAATCGCTGCTGTTATCACGGGTAAGTGACAACTGGCAGATCTATTACAAAAATAACTAACTCTTACAAACTACTGAAATGTTCACAACTACTGAGAACATATCAGAGTGTTAAGTACAAAATAAGAAACTACTGAAACTACAAACTACTGAAGAACAAGCTCTTCAGTCGTTTTACAAAACTACTGATAAATATAAACTACTGATGAGCACACAACTGAAGAAGTATTCTTCAGCTGTTGTGTCAACTACTGAAAAGATAAAACATAAAACTACTGAAAGGTAAACCGTCACAACTACTGAAGAAGACCTCTTCAGCTGTGTGACAACGTCTGATACTTTGTCTTCAGCACTTGTGTCTTCAGACTTTGTCTTCAGCACTTGTGTCTTCAGACTTTGTCTTCAGCACTTGTGTCTTCAGACTTTGTCTTCAGCACTGTCTCTTTGACTTTGTCTTCACACTTGTCTTCAGACTTGTCTCAGCTGTTTTCTTCAGCTGTTTGGTCTTCAGTAGTTGTTGTGACGTCTGTGGGACTTAAAGGTTTTCTGATCCGGCTCATTGGTTCTTTTGGTCCAACAACTCCCCTCCCCCGAACCAATGCAGCCAAAACCTTTAACTTTATTGAGGTCCCACTTATTGTTGGCAGAATGGTTGGTCTTTTTCCTTCTTGATCAGTTGAGAAGATGACCCATATAAGCACTGGCCTGGAAATGAGTCTCTGATGATTTGGTTGGCAATGTATGGATGGGAGCTCTGTATTGGGGAATTGGACACTGAGCTGTTCCCCCATCCATGAGACTCACTTCCCATGTATAAGCCTGTAGGATTCTCTGGTGTATGCTCTGAGAAACATAATTTGTTCTTCCATGGTCAGGTTCTCGGCTTCACCATCAAACAATCCTTCACGCCCATACAGCTCTGAGATGTACTTGGCCTGTTACCATTTTTGAGCTCAACTGTTGTAATCTGTCTGTATGCAAACTCATCAGGATGAGTCCCTTCAAGTAACAGACTGAGCTCATTTTGTTTGAAGTTCTCAAGCCTCTTGTAGACTAACCCCTTTTTATAATTCTGTTCTCTAACATCTTTTGGGGTGGTTGTTTAGTCTCATAGGCCTTCTTGAAATCTTCTACAATCTCCCAGGGTGATACTACAAGGACCACTGTGATCTCTTCATCTACGATCCTTTTGACTTGGCCCTTGTATCTCGAAGGAATGTCTTTCTTTACAATCCTGTGAGCCACCCTAGGATCAGGCCATACTCTCACCTTTTCCTTCTGATATTGAAATGTGTTGGCAAGGTGTACAACCTCAGAGCTTCTTTCTTCATACTTATTATTGATGACGAAGCAGCATAAGTTTTGTCGATGCTTTTCAGCATTTCATCATCATGAAGCTTTTGCTGCTGTTCTTCTTCAATCTTTACTCTCACAGCTTCCATCTGTGAGGTGGGAGTGATGGGCATGGGTTTGGCTTTAGCCAATGTTAGGACTGCAGACAGAGGCACCTATCTTCTTCCACATCATCCTCTTCTTCTTCTTCTTCTAGCCTCAACACCCTTCTCTTCTTCTTCTTAGGTGCATCATCGGCTGTTGGTTTAGATGGTAAGGGAGTTGGTTTTGTGGGTTGTGGTTGTGGTTGTTTTGGAGAGGGAATGTTGACAGGCTGAGTTAGCATTTTGGAGGTGAGTGTTGCTTTTGAGTATTTGGCTAGCTCAGTCCTGCTCCTGCTCCTGCTTCATTCAAAGCTTCGACTACTAACCCCTTAGTGTATGCCTCAGACGAACAGATCTTGGAGGTTATGGCCAAGATGCTGTCCCTGGTCCATGATTTTACTTCGATCAATGATCTCCCAGGTATTTGCTGATGAATCTGATCATGATCTCAAGTCTCTCTCTATCCATAGTGCTGTAGCTGGCCCATCTTTGTTGGATCTCTTCGATCTCTAATCTTCTTATTTCAGAATCCAGCTTTTCAGTGTCGAAACCTTGCCTAAACAGCTGATCAATGATATTGTCCATTGATCTGCTGTGTTCAGCATCAGCCTCTTTAACCATTTCGTTCAAGTTCTTCTCTTTCTCAGCACTCTTCTTTTTCTTGTATGTGACATGAAAATCTTTTTGACTTTCATGTACTTTTTCAATTTCAGCTCCCTTCTCAATCACATTCTCCTTCTCTTTTTCGGCCTCATACACACAATCCTTCTCTTTTTCCACCTCTTTATCTTTCTCTTTCTCTCTCTCCTTCTCCATCCTCTTTCTTTTAGCTTTCACTGCTGAACTCCCCCCTTTTTGGGTGCATTGGTTGCAAGGGATTGAGTAGCAGAAAGTTGTTGGCGCAGTACATCCTCCACCAGAGGTTGTAAGACAGTAGAAAGTCTCTCATCAACAGTTTTAATAACAAATTCGGTTAGCTGTGGTGTGATGAGAGATAGGGGATTTTGAGGGATAGCATCCATTTGCTCAGGGGGGTTTTGGTCCTGAGAAATGGTGCCAGAAACAGAGGCAGGTGGCTGAGAATTTTGTAGTGGCTGTGTGTTTAAGGGACCTTCAGAGGAAGGTGCCATCTGTTGGGTTAATGTGGTGGCAGATGGTCTTTCTCCTTGAGAGAGTTGGTCAAGTAGTTTTTGCAGCCTACTGACTTCCTCCTCTAGGATTGTGTTCTGGGCAAGAACATCATAAAAGAAGCCCAGGTCATCATCAGCAGATGCTGAATCACCTGACCTCCTGCTTGTAGCAGGATGTACATGCACTGGGTGTAGACCAGTTGTAGCATGTGCCCCTTTGTCTTGGAACTGGGGACTTCCAGCCTGGACTTTGTCCTTCATCAGCTGTTGCCTCTGGTGAGGTCTTAGGAATGTTACCAGCCTCAGTCTGATCATATGCTGATTCAGAAGAGGTGGCAGCCTCACCAGATGTTCTGGTCTCCATATCCACACCAGGAGATAGAACATTTAAACCCCGGTGCTGTGGGTTGTCAGAAGCATGTGTGATCCTCGTCCTCAATAGCTGTGGTTCCCCCTTTGTTGGTGGTTGTTGGGAGGAGGAGAGGCATGCAGCTGAGTCAGCACGTTTGCAATGATAAGGGTGGGACTTTGGGGGGCGGTTGCATGGGGAGATGGGGTAAAAGCAGTGTGCACCTGGGGAGAATGGTGCTCTTCAATGGCAATCTCCTCAAATGAGGAAGATCCCAGATTTGTGGGTACCCCTTCTGTGGTTGCTGCAGGCTCCTTTTGAGAGGAATCCTGAGCGGCTGTGGCTGGGAGAGTCCTTATATCCACTAGGGGGTTATAACCAGTGGATATAGCCTGCGTTTGTGTGCAGGGGCATCCTCAGGGGACTCATTTCCCTGAGTAGCCTTTTTGTTTTCTTTTTAGTGGGTTTGGTGGGGACTTTTGATTTGGAGGTGGTGGCTGTGGGTTCCAGCTGCGTGGGTTTGCGCAGCTTGGCAGCCATTTTGAGTGATTGGTCAGAGTTGTGCCGGAGTATACTTCAGGCAATACAGCCATAGCAGGGACTCCCAGGCCAACAAGTCCCTCAGCTTGAAGCTGGTTTTCAATTATGGCCATTATGAACCGAGGATATAATATCCAACGGTTAGCAGTTTGTTTTTGAGCCATATCCTTGAGCTCTAAAAATAGTATTTCCGAAAAATTTAAAGGTTGTTGCTCAAGGATGGAGTACATTACCTGTTGCCACCTTGTGGACATTTGATCCCATGATGAGGTCTTGGAGGCAAGGCATACATTTACCATATGAAATATGAGACGTTCGGCATCTGGAAATGTTTCTTCAGTAAGGTAGATGCACTCAAGTCACCCTGGTATCCATGGTGGGCAAATGATTGATCTGTTGTGCCCTTTGGATAACCAGTTGGGAAAGTGGCATCATCCAGATTAAGGTTTGACGAAGAGTGTCTGGAGTGATGACCACTTTTTGGCCATGGACAAACGATTGAAGAGACTCTGTGTCGTTCTCCTCAGAGACCAAAGTGACGTTTGTCCAGAAGTGGTTAAGGGATGCGGCATATATGGTGGGATTTACCAGAAACGCCGTTTTGTAGGGTGATTGAACCATTAAATCAATGGCGTTGTGAAACTTGGTCCAGTATGGCGATTTGGTGAGATGTGCGACACAGTTGTGTCGTGGTTTTAGTTGCATGGTCGCCATTGATGAAGAGAGGGAGTTTTTGAACGTTAGGTTTGAGAAGAGAAGATAAAAACTCTGAAGGTGGGATAAGGTATTTAAAGGGTCGGGATAGAAAACGACTGAGGTTTTGGTGTGAGTCATCAGTTGTTGAAACTACTGATGACGTGGTATTAACCGTCAGACGTTGAAACAGCTGAAGTCTCGATTTAGTCATCAGTAGTTATAAAACTACTGAAGACAGTTTTGACTTCAGGTGATGAAACAACTGAAGACTTGGTATCAGTCATCAGTAGTTGTGAAACTACTGAAGACAGTGGTTTTGTCAGCAGTTGTAAACAGCTGAAGACTTGGTGTTAGTCTTCAGTAGTTGTAAACTACTGAGGACATGGTTTTGGCTTCAGTTGTTTTGAAACAGCAGTTGTAGAAACAACTGAAGAGAAATTACTCATCAGCTGTTTTCGTCAATTCTTAGCTTTTCAGCTGTTTCATACTGTCCTCAACACTTACTCATCAGACTTTGCATCTGCTTTTCAGGTGTTTCATAGGACGTCAGTACTTATCTGTTTGTACTGATTTCAGTAGTTGTAACTACATCAGTAGTTGTAACTACATCAGTAGTTTAGAACAGATAAAGTACTTCAGTACTTGTGAGGCATTTAGCCTTCAGTAGTTATAAAAACTGCTGAGGGTGAAAGAACTCATCAGTACTTATATGTGACATGGTTACCAATGATCACCAGTACTTATTACTGAGATCATCAGTAGTTGTCACTTATTCTAGCTGCAGCATACCAAGCCTTAACACCAGGTTGTGGAAAGTTGAACTATCCAAAGGCTTAGTAAAAATGTCTGCAAGCTCATCAGCACTAGGCACAAACATGGGATTAATTAGACCCTTTTCAAAACAATCTCTATAAAATGATGTCTAATTTCTATATGTTTGGTCCTAGAGTGCTGGACTGGATTTTTGACAATGCAAAGAGCTGAAGCACTATCCATTAATAACGGAGTCTTAGTCTCTGTAATGCCATAGTCCAAAAGTTGATTCTGAAGCCAGAGTACTTGGGATGTACAACTTGCAGCAGCAATGTACTCGGCTTCAGCAGTGGATGTAGCAACAGATGTTTGTTTCTTACTCTGCCAAGAAATCAAACAGTTGCCTAGGAATTGACATCCACCAGAAGTTGATTTCCTGGTCAACTTACACCCTGCATAGTCACTATCAGAGAAAGCAACTAATTTACAAGAGTGCCCAGTGGAATACCATAAACCTAGAGATTGTGTACCTTGCAAATATCTAAAGATCCTCTTGACTGCAATCAGATGAGACTCTTTAGGTGCAGCCTGAAATCTAGCACAAACACATGTAGCAAACATAATATCTGGTCTAGAAGCTGTTAAATACATCAAGGACCCAATCATACATCTGTAAAGTGTTTCATCAACCACTTTACCTTTCTGATCTGTATCCAGTTGTGTGGTGCTACACATGGGGTAGAACAGGGCTTACAGTTTTGTAAATCAAACTTTTCCAAAAGATCTTTTGTGTATTTGGACTGATGAATGAAAATTCCATCAGCCTTTTGTTTGATTTGCAAACCCAGAAAGAACTGTAATTCTCCCATGGCACTCATTTCAAACTTCTGTTGCATCAACTTTGTAAAGGCATCACACAACTGAGGATCAGAGGATGCAAAAATAATATCATCAACATAAATTTGAACAAGTAGATTATGCTGCCCAGCTTTCTTAATGAATAAAGTCTTATCAATGGAGCCTCTAGTGAAATCATTTTCCAGAAGAAAGTTTGATAATGTCTCATACCAGGCTCTAGGAGCTTGTTTCAACCCATAAAGAGCCTTATCAAGCTTATACACCCAATTAGGATGTTTATTGTCCTCAAAGCCTGGTGGTTGACATACATAAACCTCTTCTTTAATTTTCCATACAAAAATGCACTTTTGACATCCATTTGAAAAACTTTAAGTTTTTGATAAGCACATAAGCTAAAAACAATCGAATTGCTTCCAGTCTGGCTACAGGGGCAAAGGTTTCATCATAATCAATACCTTCTTCTTGTGCAAACCCCTGAACAACCAGTCTGGCCTTGTTCTTAACAATAAGCCCATTTTCATCAGTTTTGTTCCTAAACACCCATTTAGTGCCTATTGCACACTTACCTGGAGGTAGAGGAACCAGTTCCCACACTTGCTGTTTCTTGAACTGAAGAAGCTCAAGCTGCATGGCATCAACCCATCCATTGTCCTTTAAAGCAATGTGATAATTCTTTGGCTCTTGCTGACTGATGAAGAGAGCATAGAAGCAGAAATTTGACAATTGACTTCTTGTTGATACGCCAGCAGTGATATCACCAATGATTTGAGACATAGGGTGATTCTTCAGATCTTGATACACAATGAGATCTGTGCAAGTGTTTGCAGCAGGTTCAGCAGCAACAGATGGTGATGGTGAATCATTTCCTTGAAACCAATCAGTGGATGGTAATTCAAAGGAGGTTGAATTTGAAGAAATCTCATCAGCATTTGTTGTGGATGGTGCTACTGGAGCTACAGGAACATCAGGTCTAGCTGAATCAGGCAGTTGATCACTAAACCTGAATAGGTGAGTACTGCTATCATCATCATCATCACCAGCAGTACCACCAGGTGGTGAACTGTTGACAGGAGCAACAGCAGGAGTTTGATAAGGAACATATTGCAGTATGTCCAAATCAAATAGCTCCACAGGGCTTTGTGGAATCTTGTCCTTAGGAGATTCATTAAACTTAACATGTAGAGTCTCTTCAACCATCTTTGTTCTGCAGTTGAAGACTCTGTATGCTTTGCAAGTTGATGAATAACCAACAAAGTACCCTGCATCCACCTTAGGATCAAATTTTTGGAGTTGATCCCGTGTGTTGAGAATGAAACAAGGACACCCAAATGCTCTGAAGAATGAAATTAGAGGGGCCAAATGATGAAGAACTTCATATGGAGTCTTCATCAACCTCTGATTTACTAGAACTCTATTCTGTACATAGCAAGCTGTATTGACAGCTTCAGCCCAAAAAGTCATTGGCAGTCCAGAATCAGCCAACATGGACCTTGCAGCTTCAATAAGGGTCCTGTTCTTTCTCTCCACTACTCCATTTTGCTCAGGAGTTCTTGGGATGCTATACTGCCTCTTGATTCCCTTTGATAAGTAAAACTCATCAAGTGTGTGGTTTCTAAATTCAGTACCATTATCACTCCTCACACACTTAACTGGTAGGGAATACTGCTTCTCAACGTGTAACACAAAGTTCATAATGGACTGTGCAGCCTCATCCTTTGAATGCAAGAAGAAAGTCCATACAAATCTGGAGTAATCATCCACAATTACCAGACAGTATTTCTTCTTAGCCATACTCATCACTTTCACAGGACCAAAGAGATCCATGTGAAAAGCTGTAAGCAGGCAGTGGACTTAGGTTCTTCTATGGAGGGAAATGAAGCTTTGTGCTGTTTTCCTTTTAAACAGGCAGTGCAGTTATCTTCACACTTGAACTCCTTCATTGGCAGTCCCCTTACTAAACCATGGTTTATCAGCTGATTCATGTTTTGAGATTAACATGACCCAGCCTTCTATGCCATAGAATAGATTCTTGGGGGGAAGCCTTGGAAAATAGGCAAGGATGGCCTTTGAGATCTATTTTCTTGGAAAGATCTAAGGCATACACTCTTCCTGTCCTGTTGGCCTTTAGGAGAGTGTGTTCATCCAACACCTTATCAATCAAATTTAGAACTTTGGATGACAGAATCCGACAGTTCTGACTGGTGAAAAGAGCAACATGGCCTTTGTCACACATTTGACTGACACTCAAGAGGTTGTACTTGAGATTTTCCACATGGTTAACATCATCAAACTTTATTTCCCCATTGGAAACAAAGCCTTTGCCAATGATGTAACCTTTTGCATCATTGCCAAATGACACAAACCCCTTCCTTCCTTGAGAGTAGTCATTAAGAAGTGATCTTTTCCTGTCATATGCATGATGAAGTTCCTATGTTGCACTTCTTCTTTGATGCAATCTCAACTGTTCCTGTTTAACCCCTTCCTTTTTGGATTTCTTTTGGACTTGAGGTCACAGATTTGATGTTGCTAGGTACAATGTGGCTTCCGAACTCAGTTTTCATTTTAGCCATTTTCTCTTGAATTTCTTCTTTATGTTTGAGTTTGGATCCCCTTTTGTACCAACAATCATCTGTAAGATGATTGAACAAACCACATACTTCACATGGTTTCTTCTTCATCTTATGATGATCATCAACTAAAGAGGATGAAACTACTGAAGACTTGCTCTTCAGTACTTTAGAAGCATTATTTGCTTTCTTGACTTCCTCTTTAGTAGTCTTCAAACTCTTTCTACTGACAGTTTTCTTCTCTTCAGTGCTGTCATTAGTTGGAGTTTGAACTTCAGGTGTTAAATCTTGCTCTCCAGTCCTTTCAGGACTTTCAGAAATAACTCCTGAGTTGATCATCTCTTTTATCATGTGAGTGTCAGCAGTAGAACCATCAATATCAGCTGATGGGTTCTGAGAGGGCTTAGTGCTGACTTCAACTTTTGATGATGCTCTATCAAAAGGTGAATCACATGATGAGGTGGATTGGTTATTGCTTTCTCCATCAGATTTCACTTCTGCTCTTGAAGCAAAATCTGTAGGAGGAGCAGTGTGATTGTAACCAATACCAAACTTCACATTGGAAGCAGATTGCTTACTAAGAAGCATTTCAAAACCTTTGCATGATTGTACCCATCGATCACACTCTACCTGGGTGACTGCAAGGGTTCTTTTAGATTTCTCTGGTCATCCAGAATAACCTCTAGCTTAGCCTTTTCATCATTTAGTTGGCATTTAAGCTTATAAATCTCATCATTTTTACAATTAAGAGCAGACTCAAACTCAGCTTTTCTTTTGAAATGGTTTTCTCAAGCTCAAGTTTTTGATTTATTAATGCTACATTTGCCTCTCTAATTGAGACAAAGGCAGCAATGCATGATTCAGAACATAACTTGGCTTTAGCCTCTGAAGATACCTGAGTTACCTGTGAAGATGATGCATTTGAGCAGGAACCCTCAGTAGACTCCAGGGCCATGAGAGCCAGATTCCCAAAAGGACTGTCACCACCATGTTGACCAGCACCTGTGAACAGTTGTTCATGACCAGACATGTCATCCGGTAAACTGCTCCAGTCAACACCTCCAGGGGTGAAGAAGCTGTGTTGTTGAGGTTGAGGAGGTTGATGAGATTGAGATGGTTGAGGTTCTGGTAGTGCATGAGGTTGTGGTACTATAGGAACTTGAACTTGATTTGACTGTGGCATGTAATAACAAGGGTAAGGATATGGCATTTGACCCTGAGGAACAAAATATGCAGGAGATTGTGGTTGAGAATGATGACTAGAATTGACAGGATGTGCCCTCTGTGTTGTTGACTATTGCCAGGGAAAGTCACAAAAGGTGCAGAGGAATTAGATCCAGATGATCTGCATTCTCTAGCAAAGTGTCCAAGCCTGTGGCATTTGTGACACTTCAACTTACTCTTGTCAAAACCAACTTTGGTTTTGCCAGAGAGTCCTGGGAACTTTCTTCCAGTTCTTTTGTAGAACTTCTGAGATCTGATATTTATCAAGGCCATTTGGCTCAAAATATCCATCTCTTCTAAGTCATCATCAGCAATCCCCTTGAGATCATCCATGATGAAGCATAGATTGTCATTATTACATCCAGTAAACTGACTATCAACACTCACAAATGCAGAATCAGAAGTGTTTGAAGAGAAGTCAATATGCTCATCATACTGGCATTCAGATGAAGCATATTCTAACTCATGACCAACCAAGGCATGTTGCCTGGTACAAAGTCTTCAGTGAGCTTTCCAGATGAAGACAGTTTTCGTTTCTGTTCTATCTCTCTCTCAAATGTGAGCAATTTCCCATGGAGTTGGGTGAGAGATAGTTTGTCCAAATTTGCACTGGAGCGTAGGACAATAGTGTATGTGTCCCATCTCTCAGGCAGTGATCTGAGAAATCTGTTATTCATCTGGCTATTGGTGTACTCATGTTTGACCATTTTTAATTCAGAGATCAAACAAGAGAACCGCTCGAACTGTTGAGTCAGTGTCTCACCCTTCCTATGAGAGAATGTCTCATATTGTTGGGCAAGGATTTCTCTATTATTTGCCAAGACCTCATCTGTTCCTCCAAATTGTTCTTTCAAGGCATTCCAGAGGTCATGGGCAGTTTCATGATGCATTAGCCCAGAATAGATTTCATTAGGCAGTGCCATGGCTAGAATTCCATGGGCTTTTGCATCAATCTCAAACAACTTCTTATCCTCATCTGAGTATTGCTCCCCTCTTCGGAACCATTTGATTGGTTTCCGGGTTATTCACCATAGGCTTGTGTGGACCATGTACCACTGATGTCCAACAACCTGCGCTGTTAACAGACAGGTGATAGAGCATTCGTCGTTGCCATATGTTATACTCATTCCTAACCAGCATTGGAGGCTTGGTTGAGGAACCAGTATTGTGAGGATCATTGGAAGGAGTAGTCATTTTGAGTCCAAATACAATTTAATTCAAGCTTTTAATGTTTTTATAAAGACCACAACAGACTCAATGAAAACCAAGAGAAAATCTCAGGATGAATGACCAGAAAACACAGAAAATTCAATCTCTATAACCGTTTCTTGCAAAACACAAAAATGCTAATCAGTCAAACTTGGATCTTGAATAGCAGTTTCAATGATCAATTATTAGATCGATCAATGATTAACCTGCTCTGATACCATTTGTCAGGATCAGTGATCACAATTTGATGTAATGGAGCGTAGCACAGCGAATAAGAACAAGAATTAGACAAATTGTAGCAAGAGTTTGATACTTGTATGCATTAAGACAAATACGGTTATAACGAGAGAATATTTCTGTAACAAGGAATGTTTTAATAATATGAATATTCTGATCAAATCATTCATTTATTACATTAGGTTGACACTCCTTATATAGAGTGCATCGCTGCTGTTATCACGGGTAAGTGACAACTGGCAGATCTATTACAAAAATAACTAACTCTTAACAAACTACTGAAATGTTCACAACTACTGAGAACATATCAGAGTGTTAAGTACAAATAAGAAACTACTGAAACTACAACGACAAAGAACAAGCTCTTCAGTCGTTTTACAAAACTACTGATAATATAAAACTACTGATGAGCACAACAACTGAAGAAGTATTCTTCAGCTGTTGTGTCAAACTACTGAAAAGATAAAACATAAAACTACTGAAAGGTAAACCGTCACAACTACTGAAGAAGACCTCTTCAGCTGTTGTGACAACGTCTGATACTTTGGTCTTCAGCACTTGTGTCTTCAGACTTTGTCTTCAGCACTTGTGTCTTCAGACTTGTCTTCAGCACTTGTGTCTTCAGACTTTGTCTCAGTTGTTGTCTTCAGCTATTGTGTCTTCAGTAGTTGTTGTGACTTCTGTGGGACTTAAAGGTTTTTCTGATCCGGCTCATTGTTCTTTTGGTCCAACACAGAAAGACCTCACACGCACGCCACGACCTCATGTGTTTCGATTGAACCAACACCCGAAACCCTAGTTTCGACGCCGTGAATAAGCACGGACAGGACAACCAAGGTCGTCTACCTGCTGGAATAGAGTAGACCTAGGCCGTAGATGGGGTCTAGACGAAAAACACAAGACCAAGCGGTTGGATTTGTGCTACGAATGAAGAGATGTAAGAAGAAGGTGAAGAGGATGACGAAGATGAAGAGAAATGAGATTCCGGCTAGAGTATGGGCTTATATACCCATCCCAATTTGCAAAATAGCGAGTTTAGTCCCTGCACTTAACCCTCGAGTTCCCCAAATTTTTTCGGTTGTTACAACCTTAAAATGTTCGTTATATTGAGGTTAAAAGCGTGTTTAATGGTAATTGATAGTCTAAATGGATTATTATGACCATGGTTGAAATTAAAAATGATATATTTGGTTGTAATGGTGATGAAATTTATCAAAAGGTTTATGCTTAGCACACGTTCTCGGAGGAAGTACAGGCACAGGAAAATAAAGCAGACATGATTCCTTAAAGTAGGAGTTCATGAAGAAGAGGAAGAATAATTACAATAATTCTATGCTTATTTATTCGTTTGACGGACCTTAAGGTGACGGATGTCACAGCTATTGCTGTTGTTGTTGTTGTTGCTGTTGTTGTTGCTGCTGTTGCTACTGCTGTTGTTGTTGCTGTTGTTATTGCTGTTGTTCTGCTGCAGTTGTTGTTGTTGTTGTTGTTTCTTGTTGTTTTTGTTGTTTTTGTTGTTTTTATTGTTTTCTGTTGTTATTGTTGTTGTTTTTATTGTGTGATGTTGTTGTTGTTGTTGCTGTTGTTGTTGCGTTGCTGTTGTTGCTGCTGTTGCCACTATTGTTATTGTGCGGCTGTTGCTGCTGTTGCTACTGTTGTTGCTATTGTTACTGCTGCAGTTGTTTGTTGTTATTGTTATTGTTACTGTTGTTATTGTTGTTGCTTTTGTTGTTGTTGCTATTGTTGCTACTGTTGCTGTTATTGCTGCTGTTGCTGTTGTTGTTGTGGTTGTTGCTATTATTATTGTTGTTGTTGTTGTTGTTGTTGCTGCTGCTACTACTATTGTTGTTGTTATTGTTGTTGTTGTTGTTGTTGTTGTTGCTTTTGCTGCTGCAGTAATTATTGTTATTGTTGTTGTTGTTATTGTTATTGTTGTTGTTGTTGCTGTTGCTACTGTTGCTGCTACTATTACTGTTGTTGTTGTTGTTGCTGCTATTGTTGTTGTTGTTGTTGTTGTTGTTGCTACTGCTGCTGTTGTTGCTGTTGCAGCTATTGTTGCTGTTACTGCTGTTGCTGTTGTTGCTTTTGTTGCTATTGATGCGGTTGTTGCTGTTATTGTTGTTGTTGCTGTTGCTATTGTTGCTGCTGCTATTGTTGCTGCTGTTGTTGATGATGTTGTTGTTGTTGTTGTTGTTGATGTTGTTGTCGCTGTTGCTACTGCTGCTATTGCTGTTGTTGCTTCTGTTGTTGTTGTTGCTGTTGTTGTTGTTGATGCTGTTGATGCTACTATTACTGCTGCTACAGTTGTTGCTGCTGTTTTTGCTCTTGTTGCTGTTGTTGCTGTTGTTGCTGTTGTTTGGTGTTGTATAGCTATTGTTATTGTTGCTGTTGTTGCTCTTACTGCTGTTGTTCCTATTGTTGTTGTTGCTGTTGTTGTCGCTATTGTGTTGTTGTTATTGCTGCTACTGTTGTTGTTGTTGTTATTGTTGTTGTTGGTATTGTTGCTGTTGCTGCTGCAGTTGTTGCCGTTGTTGTCGCTGCAGTTGTTGGTGCTGTTGTTGTTGTTGTTGCTGTTCTTGCTGCTGCAGTTCTTGTTATTGTTATTGTTGATATAGTTGTTGTTGCTGCTGTTGTTGCGGTTACTGTGGTTGCTGCTGTTACTGCTGTTGCTGCTTTTGCTATTGTTTTTATTCATGTTGTTGTTGTTGCTATTGTTATAGCTGTTGTTGTTTTTGATGTTGTTGCTACTGCTACTGTTACTGTTTTTGTTGTTGTTGTTATGGCTATTGCTGTTTTTGATGTTGTTATGGCTGCTGTTGTTGTTGTTTTTCTCACTGTTGTGGTTGTTGTTGTTGTTTGGTGTTGTTGTTGTTGTTGCTGTTATTGATGCTCTTGCTATTTTGGTGTGCAGTTGTTGTTGTTGTTGTTGGTGTTGCAGTTGTTGTTGTTGTTGCTGTTGTTGTTGTGTTGTTGTTGTTGTTATTGATATTCTTTTCTTGTTGTTGTTGTTCTTGTTGCCATTGTTGTTGTTGTTGTTGTACTTGTTGTTGTTGTTGTTGTTCTTGTTGTTGTTTTCGTTGTTATGGTTGTTTTTGTTGTTGTTGTTGTTATTATTGCTTTTGTTGTCGTTGCTGTTGTTGTTGCTATTGTTGCTGTTGATGTCGCCATTGCTGCTGTTGTTGTTGTTATTGCTGATGTTTTTGCTGCAGCTGTTGTTGTTGCTGTTGTTGCCGCTGTTGTTGTTGCTGTTGTTGCTGCTGCAGTTGTGGTTGTTCTTGTTGTTGTTGTTGCTGTTGTTGTTGATCTTGCTGCAATTGCTGTTGTTGCTGCTGCTTTTGTTATTATTGTTGTTGTTGTAGTTGTTGTTGTTATTGTTCTAGCTGTTGTTGTGTTTTGATGTTGTTGTTGCTGCTACTGTTGTTGTCTTTGTTGCTGTTGTTGCTATGGCTATAGCTGTTGTTGATGCTGTTGTGGCTATTTTGTTGTTGTTGTTGTTGTTGTTGTTGCTGTTGTGGTTGTTGTTGTTGTTGTTGTTTTGGTGTTGTTGTTGTTGTTGCTCTTTCTTTTGTTGTTGTTATTGATATTGTTTTCTTGTTGTTGTTGTTGTTATTGTTGTTGTTGTTGTTGTTGTTGCTGTTGCTATTGCTGTTGTTGTTGTTGTTGTTGCTACTGTTGCTGCTGTTGATGCAGTTGCTGTTGTTGTTGCTGCTATTGTTGTTGCTATTGTTGTTGTTGCTGCTGTTATTGTTGTTACTGTTGTTGCTGCTGTTGTTGCTGTTGTTGCTGTGGCAGTTGTTGGTGTTGTTGTTGTTGTTATTGTTACTATTTTTGCTCTTGTTGCTTTTGTTGTTGTAGTTGCTGTTGTTGCTACTGTGCGGTTATTGCTGTTGTTGTTGTGTGTGTTGTTGCTATTGTTTTAGTTGTCGTTGTTGTTGCTATTGTTGCTGCTGCTGCTACTGTTGTTGTTATTTTTGTTGTTGTTGTTGTTGGTATTGTTGT
>JACCIX010001370.1:0-13575 GCA_025506515.1 Flaveria trinervia
CAATCAAAAGTATGTAGCTATTGATTAGTGCGTCAAAATAATAAAACAACAATAATTTCCCCAAGCATAGTGATTTGCCATAAGTACAACCTCCATTGCTATGAGGTTATAATTAATCTCAAACCTTCTAAATACGAGCGTAAATCAATCCTATCAAATCAAATTATAATTTCATTGTAATCACAATATAATCACAAATGGGTATAGTATGTTTTTCAAATCAAACTCAAAAATAAGAAAAACCACACTAATGACCCTTGAAATCACTCACATGTACCCAAAACATATCCACAACACTCCACACCAAATCAAACATTCTTGTCTTAAAAATCCACTATTTTAATGCTAATGACACATACCGATGCATAGATTCCTTATTGACCTTCAACGCATGGAACTTGATGTAAAAGACCAAGATATGATTGTATTTATTCAATAAGATTCGAGATGTAATAAAAGTTACGGAAAGAATGTATTTAGACTCAAACAAGAAACAAAAGATGGGACCGATTTATATGAAGTCAAATAAAGGTAACACAACTACGTAAATAACATTCTTTTATCTCAATCAAAAGTATGTAGCTATTGATTCGTGCGTCAAAATATAAAACAACAATAATTTCCACAAGTAGTTATTTGCCATAAGTAACAACCTCCATTGCTATGAAGTTATGATTCTCAAAACTTGTAAAAATACGAGCGTAAATCAATCCTATCAAATCAAATATAATATTCATTGTATACACAATAAATAATCACAATGGGTATAGTAGTTTTTTTTCAAATCAAACTCAAAAAATAAGATGAAACCACACTAATGACCCTTGAAATCAACTCACTGTACCCAAAACATATCCACAACACTCCACAACCAACTTCAAACATTCTTGTCTTAAAAATCACTATTTAATGCTAATGACAACTACCGATGCATAGATTCCTTTATTGACCTTCAACGCATGGAAACTTGATGTAAGAGACCAAGATATGATTGTATTTATTCAATAAGATTCGAGAATGTAATAAAAGTTACGGAAGAATGTATTTATACTCAAACAAGAAACAAAATGGGACTATTTATATGAAGTCAAATAAAGGTAACACACTACGTAAATAACATTCTTTTAATCTCAATCAAAAGTATGTAGCTATACATTAGTGCGTCAAAATAATAAAACAACATTTCCACAAGCATAGTTATTTGCATAAGTAACAACCTCCATTGCTATGAAGTTATGATTCTCAAACCTTCTAATACGAGCGTAAATCAATCCTATCAAATCAAATTATAATATTCATTGTAATCACACTAAATAATCACAAATGGTATAGTATGTTTTTTTTCAAATCAAACTCAAAAATAAGACGAAACCACACTAATGACCCTTGAAATCACTCACATGTACCCAAAACATATCCACAACACTCCACAAACAACTTCAACACTCTTGTCTTAAAAAATCCCTATTTTAATGCTAAGAAAACTACCGCTGCATAGATTCCTTTATTGACCTTCAACGCATGGAAACTTGATGTAAAAGACCAAGATATGATTGTATTTATTCAATAAGATTCGAGAATGTAATAAAAGTTACGGAAAGAATGTATTTGGACTCAAACAAGAAACAAAAGATGGGACCGATTTATATGAAGTCAAATAAAGGTAACACAACTACGTAAATAACATTCTTTTAATCTCAATCAAAAGTATGTAGCTATTGATTAGTGCGTCAAAATAATAAAACAACAATAATTTCCCCAAGCATAGTTATTTGCCATAAGTAACAACCTCCATTGCTATGAAGTTATGATTCTTAAACCTTCTAAATACGAGCGTAAATCAATCCTATCAAATCAAATTATAATATTCATTGTAATCACAATAAATAATCACAAATGGGTATAGTATGTTTTTTTCAAATCAAACTCAAAAAATAAAACGAAACCACACTAATGACCCTTGAAATCAGCTCACATGTACCCAAAACACATCCACAACACTCCACAACCAACTTCAAACATTCTTGTCTTAAAAATCCACTATTTTAATGCTCATGACAACTACCGATGCATACATTCCTTTATTGACCTTCAACGCATGGAAACTTGATGTAAAAGCCCAAGATATGATTGTATTTATTCAATAAGATTCGAGAATGTAATAAAAGTTACGGAAAGAATGTATTTAGACTCAAACAAGAAACAAAAGATGGGACCGATTTATATGAAGTCAAATAAAGGTAACACAACTACGTAAATAACATTCTTTTAATCTCAATCAAAAGTATGTAGCTATTGATTAGTGCGTCAAAATAATAAAACAACAATAATTTCCCCAAGCATAGTTATTTGCCATAAGTAACAACCTCCATTGCTATGAAGTTATGATTCTCAAACCTTCTAAATACGAGCGTAAATCAATCCTATCAAATCAAATTATAATATTCATTGTAATCACACTAAATAATCACAAATGGGTATAGTATGTTTTTTTCAAATCAACTCAACTCAAAAATAAGACGAACCACACTAATGACCCTTGAAATCAACTCACATGTACCCAAAACATATCCACAACACTCCACAAACAACTTCAAACATTCTTGTCTTAAAAATCCACTATTTTAATGCTAATGACAACTACCGATGCATAGATTCCTTTATTGACCTTCAACGCATGGAAACTTGATGTAAAAGACCAAGATATGATTGTATTTATTCAATAAGATTCGAGAATGTAATTAAAATTACGGAAAGAATGTATTTAGACTCAAACAAGAAACAAAAGATGGGACCGATTTATATGAAGTCAAATAAAGGTAACACAACTACGTAAATAACATTCTTTTAATCTCAATCAAAAGTATGTAGCTATTGATTAGTGCGTCAAAATAATAAAACAACAATAATTTCCCCAAGCATAGTTATTTGCCATAAGTAACAACCTCCATTGCTATGAAGTTATGATTCTTAAACCTTCTAAATACGAGCGTAAATCAATCCTATCAAATCAAATTATAATATTCATTGTAATCACAATAAATAATCACAAATGGGTATAGTATGTTTTTTTCAAATCAAACTCAAAAAATAAGACGAAACCACACTAATGACCCTTGAAATCAACTCACATGTACCCAAAACATATCCACAACACTCCACAACCAACTTCAAACATTCTTGTCTTAAAAATCCACTATTTTAATGCTAATGACAACTACCGATGCATAGATTCCTTTATTGACCTTCAACGCATGGAAACTTGATGTAAAAGCCCAAGATATGATTGTATTTATTCAATAAGATTCGAGAATGTAATAAAAGTTACGGAAAGAATGTATTTAGACTCAAACAAGAAACAAAAGATGGGACCGATTTATATGAAGTCAAATAAAGGTAACACAACTACGTAATAACATCTTTTTATCTCAATCAAAAGTATGTAGCTATTGATTAGTGCGTCAAAATAATAAAACAACAATAATTTCCACAAGGATAGTTATTTGCCATAAGTAACAACCTCCATTGCTATGAAGTTATGATTCTCAAACCTTCTAAATACGAGCGTAAATCAATCCTATCAAATCAAATTATAATATTCATTGTAATCACACTAAATAATCACAAATGGGTATAGTATGTTTTTTTCAAATCAAACTCAAAAAATAAGACGAAACCACACTAATGACCCTTGAAATCAACTCACATGTACCCAAAACATATCCACAACACTCCACAACCAACTTCAAACATTCTTGTCTTAAAAATCCACTATTTTAATGCTAATGACAACTACCGATGCATAGATTCCTTTATTGACCTTCAACATGGAACTTATGTAAGAGACCAAGATATGATTGTATTTATTCAATAAGATTCGAGAATGTAATAAAAGTTACGGAAAGAATGTATTTATACTCAAACAAGAAACAAAAGATGGGACCGATTTATATGAAGTCAAATAAAGGTAACACAACTACGTAAATAACATTCTTTTAATCTCAATCAAAAGTATGTAGCTATTGATTAGTGCGTCAAAATAATAAAACAACAATAATTTCCACAAGCATAGTTATTTGCCATAAGTAACAACCTCCATTGCTATGAAGTTATGATTCTCAAACCTTCTAAATACGAGCGTAAATCAATCCTATCAAATCAAATTATAATATTCATTGTAATCACAATAAATAATCACAATGGGTATAGTATGTTTTTTTCAAATCAAACTCAAAATAAAGACGAAACCACACTAATGACCCTTGAAATCAGCTCACATGTACCCAAAACATATCCACAACACTCCACAACCAACTTCAAACATTCTTGTCTTAAAAATCCACTATTTTAATGCTAATGACAACTACCGATGCATAGATTCCTTTATTGACCTTCAACGCATGGAAACTTGATGTAAAAGCCCAAGATATGATTGTATTTATTCAATAAGATTCGAGAATGTAATAAAAGTTACGGAAAGAATGTATTTAGACTCAAACAAGAAACCAAAGATGTGACCGATTTATATGAAGTCAAATAAAGGTAACACAACTACGTAAATAACATTCTTTTAATCTCAATCAAAAGTATGTAGCTATTGATTAGTGCGTCAAAATAATAAAACAACAATAATTTCCACAAGCATAGTTATTTGCCATAAGTAACAACCTCCATTGCTATGAAGTTATGATTCTCAAACCTTCTAAATACGAGCGTAAATCAATCCTATCAAATCAAATTATAATATTCATTGTAATCACACTAAATAATCACAAATGGGTATAGTATGTTTTTTTCAAATCAAACTCAAAAAATAAGACGAAACCACACTAATGACCCTTGAAATCAGCTCACATGTACCCAAAACATATCCACAACACTCCACAAACAACTTCAAACATTCTTGTCTTAAAAATCCACTATTTTAATGCTAATGACAACTACCGATGCATAGATTCCTTTATTGACCTTCAACGCATGGAAACTTGATGTAAAAGACCAAGATATGATTGTATTTATTCAATAAGATTCGAGAATGTAATAAAAGTTACGGAAAGAATGTATTTAGACTCAAACAAGAAACAAAAGATGGGACCGATTTATATGAAGTCAAATAAAGGTAACACAACTACGTAAATAACATTCTTTTAATCTCAATCAAAAGTATGTAGCTATTGATTAGTGCGTCAAAATAATAAAACAACAATAATTTCCACAAGCATAGTTATTTGCCATAAGTAACAACCTCCATTGCTATGAAGTTATGATTCTCAAACCTTCTAAATACGAGCGTAAATCAATCCTATCAAATCAAATTATAATATTCATTGTAATCACAATAAATAATCACAAATGGGTATAGTATGTTTTTTTCAAATCAAACTCAAAAATAAGACGAAACCACACTAATGACCCTTGAAATCACTCACATGTACCCAAACACATCCACAACACTCCACAACCAACTTCAAACATTCTTGTCTTAAAAATCCACTATTTTAATGCTAATGACAACTACCGATGCATACATTCCTTTATTGACCTTCAACGCATGGAAACTTGATGTAAAAGCCCAAGATATGATTGTATTTATTCAATAAGATTCGAGAATGTAATAAAAGTTACGGAAAGAATGTATTTAGACTCAAACAAGAAACAAAAGATGGGACCGATTTATATGAAGTCAAATAAAGGTAACACAACTACGTAAATAACATTCTTTTAATCTCAATCAAAAGTATGTAGCTATTGATTAGTGCGTCAAAATAATAAAACAACAATAATTTCCCCAAGCATAGTTATTTGCCATAAGTAACAACCTCCATTGCTATGAAGTTATGATTCTTAAACCTTCTAAATACGAGCGTAAATCAATCCTATCAAATCAAATTATAATATTCATTGTAATCACAATAAATAATCACAAATGGGTATAGTATGTTTTTTTCAAATCAAACTCAAAAAATAAGACGAAACCACACTAATGACCCTTCAAATCAACTCACATGTACCCAAAACATATCCACAACACTCCACAACCAACTTCAAACATTCTTGTCTTAAAAATCCACTATTTTAATGCTAATGACAACTACCGATGCATAGATTCCTTTATTGACCTTCAACGCATGGAAACTTGATGTAAAAGACCAAGATATGATTGTATTTATTCAATAAGATTCGAGAATGTAATAAAAGTTACGGAAAGAATGTATTTAGACTCAAACAAGAAACAAAAGATGGGACTGATTTATATGAAGTCAAATAAAGGTAACACAACTACGTAAATAACATTCTTTTAATCTCAATCAAAAGTATGTAGCTATTGATTAGTGCGTCAAAATAATAAAACAACAATAATTTCCCCAAGCATAGTTATTTGCCATAAGTAACAACCTCCATTGCTATGAAGTTATGATTCTCAAACCTTCTAAATACGAGCGTAAATCAATCCTATCAAATCAAATTATAATATTCATTGTAATAACACTAAATAATCACAAATGGGTATAGTATGTTTTTTTCAAATCAAACTCAAAAAATAAGACGAAACCACACTAATGACCCTTGAAATCAGCTCACATGTACCCAAAACATATCCACAACACTCCACAAACAACTTCAAACATTCTTGTCTTAAAAATCCACTATTTTAATGCTAATGAAAACTACCGATGCATAGATTCCTTTATTGACCTTCAACGCATGGAAACTTGATGTAAAAGACCAAGATATGATTGTATTTATTCAATAAGATTCGAGAATGTAATAAAAGTTACGGAAAGAATGTATTTAGACTCAAACAAGAAACAAAAGATGGGACCGATTTATATGAAGTCAAATAAAGGTAACACAACTACGTAAATAACATTCTTTTAATCTCAATCAAAAGTATGTAGCTATTGATTAGTGCGTCAAAATAATAAAACAACAATAATTTCCCCAAGCATAGTTATTTGCCATAAGTAACAACCTCCATTGCTATGAGGTTATGATTCTTAAACCTTCTAAATACGAGCGTAAATCAATCCTATCAAATCAAATTATAATATTCATTGTAATCACAATAAATAATCACAAATGGGTATAGTATGTTTTTTTCAAATCAAACTCAAAAAATAAGACGAAACCACACTAATGACCCTTCAAATCAACTCACATGTACCCAAAACATATCCACAACACTCCACAACCAAATTCAAACATTCTTGTCTTAAAAATCAACTATTTTAATGCTAATGACAACTACCGATGCATAGATTCCTTTATTGACCTTCAACGCATGGAAACTTGATGTAATAGCCCAAGATATGATTGTATTTATTCAATAAGATTCGAGAATGTAATAAAAGTTACGGAAAGAATGTATTTAGACTCAAACAAGAAACAAAAGATGGGACCGATTTGTATGAAGTCAAATAAAAGTAACACAACTACGTAAATAACATTCTTTTAATCTCAATCAAAAGTATGTAGCTATTGATTCGTGCGTCAAAATAATAAAACAACAATAATTTCCACAAGGATAGTTATTTGCCATAAGTAACAACCTCCATTGCTATGAAGTTACGATTCTCAAACCTTGTAAAATACGAGCGTAAATCAATCCTATCAAATCAAATTATAATATTCATTGTAATCACAATAAATAATCACAAATGGGTATAGTATGTTTTTTTCAAATCAAACTCAAAAAATAAGATGAAACCACACTAATGACCCTTGAAATCAACTCACATGTACCCAAAACATATCCACAACACTCCACAACCAACTTCAAACATTCTTGTCTTAAAAATCAACTATTTTAATGCTAATGACAACTACCGATGCATAGATTCCTTTATTGACCTTCAACGCATGGAAACTTATTGTAAGAGACCAAGATATGATTGTATTTATTCAATAAGATTCGAGAATGTAATAAAAGTTACGGAAAGAATGTATTTATACTCAAACAAGAAACAAAAGATGGGACCTATTTATATGAAGTCAAATAAAGGTAACACAACTACGTAAATAACATTCTTTTAATCTCAATCAAAAGTATGTAGCTATACATTAGTGCGTCAAAATAATAAAACAACAATAATTTCCACAAGCATAGTTATTTGCCATAAGTAACAACCTCCATTGCTATGAAGTTATGATTCTCAAACCTTCTAAATACGAGCGTAAATCAATCCTATCAAATAAAATTATAATATTCATTGTAATCACACTAAATAATCACAAATGGGTATAGTATGTTTTTTTCAAATCAAACTCAAAAAATAAGACGAAACCACACTAATGACCCTTGAAATCACCTCACATGTACCCAAAACATATCCACAACACTCCACAAACAACTTCAAACATTCTTGTCTTAAAAATCCACTATTTTAATGCTAATGAAAACTACCGATGCATAGATTCCTTTATTGACCTTCAACGCATGGAAACTTGATGTAAAAGACCAAGATATGATTGTATTTATTCAATAAGATTCGAGAATGTAATAAAAGTTACGGAAAGAATGTATTTGGACTCAAACAAGAAACAAAAGATGGGACCGATTTATATGAAGTCAAATAAAGGTAACACAACTACGTAAATAACATTCTTTTAATCTCAATCAAAAGTATGTAGCTATTGATTAGTGCGTCAAAATAATAAAACAACAATAATTTCCCCAAGCATAGTTATTTGCCATAAGTAACAACCTCCATTGCTATGAAGTTATGATTCTTAAACCTTCTAAATACGCCGTAAATCAATCCTATCAAATCAATTATAATATTCATGTAATCACATAAATAATCACCAATGGGTATAGTATGTTTTTTTCAAATCAAACTCAAAAATAAAACGAAACCACACTAATGACCCTTGAAATCAGCTGACATGTACCCAAAACACATCCACAACACTCCACAACCAACTTCAAACATTCTTGTCTTAAAAATCCACTATTTTAATGCTCATGACAACTACCGATGCATACATTCCTTTATTGACCTTCAACGCATGGAAACTTGATGTAAAAGCCCAAGATATGATTGTATTTATTCAATAAGATTCGAGAATGTAATAAAAGTTACGGAAAGAATGTTTAGACTCAAACAAGAAACAAAAGATGGGACGATGATTATATGAAGTCAATAAAGGTAACACAACTACGTAAATAACATTCTTTTAATCTCAATCAAAAGTATGTACTATTGATTAGTGCGTCAAAATAAAAACAACATAATTTCCCCAGCATAGTTATTTGCCATAAGTAACAACCTCCATTGCTATGAAGTTATGATTCTCAAACCTTCTAAATACGAGCGTAAATCAATCCTATCAAATCAAATTATAATATCATTGTAATAACACTAAATAATCACAAATGGGTATAGTATGTTTTTTTCAAATCAACTCAAAAAATAAGACGAAACCACACTAATGACCCTTGAAATCAGCTCACATGTACCCAAAACATATCCACAACACTCCACAAACAACTTCAAACATTCTTGTCTTAAAAATCCACTATTTTAATGCTAATGAAAACTACCGCATAGATTCCTTTATTGACCTTCAACGCATGGAAACTTGATGTAAAACCCAGATATGATTGTATTTATTCAATAAGATTCGAGAATGTAATAAAAGTTACGGAAAGAATGTATTTAGACTCAAACAAGAAACAAAAGATGGACCGATTTATATGAAGTCAAATAAAGGTAACACAACTACGTAAATAACATTCTTTTAATCTCAATCAAAAGTATGTAGCTATTGATTAGTGCGTCAAAATAATAAAACAACATAATTTCCCCAAGCATAGTTATTTGCCATAAGTAACAACCTCCATTGCTATGAGGTTATGATTCTTAAACCTTCTAAATACGAGCGTAAATCAATCCTATCAAATCAAATTATAATATTCATTGTAATCACAATAAATAATCACAAATGGGTATAGTATTTTTTTTCAAATCAAACTCAAAAAATAAGACGAAACCACACTAATGACCCTTCAAATCACTCACATGTACCCAAAACATATCCACAACACTCCACAACCAACTTCAAACATTCTTGTCTTAAAAATCAACTATTTTAATGCTAATGACAACTACCATGCATAGATTCCTTTATTGACCTTCAACGCATGGAACTTGATGTAATAGCCCAAGATATGATTGTATTTATTCAATAAGATTCGAGAATGTAATAAAAGTTACGGAAAGAATGTATTAGACTCAAACAAGAAACAAAAGATGGGACCGATTTGTATGAGTCAAATAAAGTAACACAACTACGTAAATAACATTCTTTTAATCTCAATCAAAAGTAGTAGCTATTGATTCGTGCGTCAAAATAATAAAACAACAATAATTTCCACAAGGATAGTTATTGCCATAAGTAACAACCTCCATTGCTATGAAGTTACGATTCTCAACCTTGTAAATACGAGCGTAAATCAATCCTATCAAATCAAATTATAATATCATTGTAATCACAATAAATAATCACAAATGGGTAGTATGTTTTTTTTCAAACAAACTCAAAAAATAAGACGAAACCACACTAATGACCCTTGAAATCAACTCACATGTACCCAAAACATATCCACAACACTCCACAACCAACTTCAAACATTCTTGTCTTAAAAATCAACTATTTTAATGCTAATGACAACTACCGATGCATAGATTCCTTTATTGACCTTCAACGCATGGAAACTTATTGTAAGAGACCAAGATATGATTGTATTTATTCAATAAGATTCGAGAATGTAATAAAAGTTACGGAAAGAATGTATTTATACTCAAACAAGAAACAAAAGATGGGACCGATTTATATGAAGTCAAATAAAGGTAACACAACTACGTAAATAACATTCTTTTAATCTCAATCAAAAGTATGTAGCTATTGATTAGTGCGTCAAAATAATAAAACAACAATAATTTCCACAAGGATAGTTATTTGCCATAAGTAACAACCTCCATTGCTATGAAGTTATGATTCTCAAACCTTCTAAATACGAGCGTAAATCAATCCTATCAAATCAAATTATAATATTCATTGTAATCACACTAAATAATCACAAATGGGTATAGTATGTTTTTTTCAAATCAAACTCAAAAAATAAGACGAAACCACACTAATGACCCTTGAAATCAGCTCACATGTACCCAAAACATATCCACAACACTCCACAAACAACTTCAAACATTCTTGTCTTAAAAATCCACTATTTTAATGCTAATGACAACTACCGATGCATAGATTTCTTTATTGACCTTCAACGCAAGGAAACTTGATGTAAAAGACCAAGAAACGATTGTATTTATTCAATAAGATTCGAGAATGTAATTAAAGTTACGGAAAGAATGTATTTAGACTCAAACAAGAAACCAAAGATGTGACCGATTTATATGAAGTCAAATAAAGGTAACACAACTACGTAAATAACATTCTTTTAATCTCAATCAAAAGTATGTAGCTATTGATTAGTGCATCAAAATAATAAAACAACAATAATTTCCGCAAGGATAGTTATTTGCCATATGTAACAAACTCCATTGCTATGAAGTTATGATTCTCAAACCTTCTAAATACGCTCGTAAATCAATCCTATCAAATCAAATTATACTATTCATTGTAATCACACTAAATAATCACAAATGGGTATAGTATGTTTTTTCAAATCAACCTCAAAAAAATAAGACGAAACCACACTAATGACCCTTGAAATCAACTCACATGTACCCAAAACATATCGAGAACATTCCACAACCAACTTCAAACACTCTTGTCTTAAAAATCCACTATTTTAATGCTACCGACAACTACCGATGCATAGATTCCTTTATTGACCTTCAACGCAAGGAAACTTGGTGTAAAGGACCAAGAAACGATTGTAATTATTAAATAAGATTCGAGAATGTAATTAAAGTTACAGAAAGAATGTATTTAGACTCAAACAAGAAACAAAAGATGTGACCGATTTATAAGAAGTCAAATAAAGGTAACACAACTACGTAAATAACATTCTTTAAATCTCAATCAAAAGTATGTACCTATTGATTAGTGCATCAAAATAATAAAACAACAATAATTTCCCCAAGGATAGTTATTTGCCATAAGTAGTAACCTCCATTGCTATGAAGTTATGATTCTCAAACCTTCTAAATAGGCTCGTAAATCAATCCTATCAAATCAAGCTATAATATTCATTGTAATCACACTAAATAATCACAAATGGGTATAGTATGTTTTTTCAAATCAACCTCAAAAAATAAGACGAAACCACACTAATGACCCTTGAAATCAACTCACATGTACCCAAAACATATCGAGAACATTCCACAACCAACTTCAAACACTCTTGTCTTAAAAATCCACTATTTTAATGCTACCGATAACTACCGATGCATAGATTCCTTTATTGACCTTCAACGCAAGGAAACTTGGTGTAAAGGACCAAGAAACGATTGTATGTATTCAATAAGATTCGAGAATGTAATTAAAGTTACTGAAAGAATGTATTTAGACTCAAACAAGAAACCAAACATGTGCCCGATTTATATGAAGTCAAATAAAGGTAACACAACTACGTAAAAACATTATTTTAATCTCAATCAAAAGTATGTAGCTATTGATTAGTGCATCAAAATAATAAAACAACAATAATTTCCCCAAGGATAGTTATTTGCCATAAGTAACAACCTCCATTGCTACGAAGTTATGATTCTCAAACCTTCTAAATACGCTCGTAAATCAATCCTATCAAATCAAATTATAACATTCATTGTAATCACACTAAATAATCACAAATGGGTATAGTATGTTTTTTCAAATCAAACTCAAAAAAATAAGACGAAACCACACTAATGACCCTTGAAATCAACTAACGTGTACCCAAAACATATCCAGATCACTCCACAACCAACTTCAAACACCCTTGTCTTAAAAATCCACTATTTTAATGCTAATGACAACTACCGATGCATAGATTTCTTTATTGACCTTTAACGCAAGGAAACTTGATGTAAAAGACCAAGAAACGATTGTATTTATTCAATAAGATTAGAGAATGTAATTAAAGTGACGGAAAGAATGTATTTAGACTCAAACAAGAAACCAAAGATGTGGCCGATTTATATGAAGTCAAATAAAGGTAACACAACTACGTAAATAACATTCTTTAAATCTCAATCAAAACTATGTACCTATTGATTAGTGCATCAAAATAATAAAACAACAATAATTTCCCCAAGGATAGTTATTTGCCATAAGTAGTAACCTCCATTGCTATGAAGTTATGATTCTCAAACCTTTTAAATAGGCTCGTAAATCAATCCTATCAAATCAAGCTATAATATTCATTGTAATCACACTAAATAATCACAAATGGGTATAGTATGTTTTTTTCAAATCAACCTCAAAAAATAAGACCAAACCACACTAATGACCCTTGAAATCAACTCACATGTACCCAAAACATATCGAGAACATTCCACAACCAACTTCAAACACTCTTTTCTTAAAAATCCACTATTTTAATGCTACCGACAACTACCGATGCATAGATTC
>JACCIX010001505.1:5000-17681 GCA_025506515.1 Flaveria trinervia
CAATTAAGTTATTACAATAAAAAATTTAAAAAACAAAATAAGATATTAATTAAGCTAAGTTCAAGTTCTATATGAGCAAGAAGAATTCCTCAAGTAGCAATCCTGAAACATTTAAAATAAAAGATCAATTTTGAAAGTTGGTAAGTTACCATAGGTTGAACATACATACATATATAAAGGTTTACAAGTAGCAATTAATGTTAATGGTTACGAATACAGAAAGTTTATAGATAACATAAACTACAATCAAACTTTGACCAAGAATAACATTTACAAGTATAACAATTGGCTAGGTATACTTGGTTCCCATGATGAATCAGCATACGTCATCAGGAGCCGACAATAACCTCAGCTTTAGCACCAAATAGGCTTGTCAGACCCATAGATCTATGACGTTGCAAGACTAGTAATAGTTAATGATTGTCAACATATAAAGTCTATCATATAAGCTACAATTTTCCAAATAAACATGACAAAGTAAATGTGAATTGTATGTGCGTTTACAAGTATCAAGATGTTTACAAGTGTAAATTTATAAGGTTAATATGTTTCACTCCAAACGGTGTGAAATAAAGTAAAAAGAGGCATGGATACTCACATGAAAAACTCACGTGCTATAAGGTGCACTTAAGATAACAATAAGAAGACAAGATTACTCTAATGTTTCCTTCACGATTCAACCTAAGGGTTGATGTCTTTAGAGTTAGAACAATGATATGATTCAAGAATAAATATGAATTAAGATTTCATTTAGAATTTGTGGGTTTTAATAATTAAGTCAAATAAAATAAATAATGCAATCGATTATCAATAAAGATGGAATGTAACGCTCTAAAACCAATGATTATTATAAAGTTTGTACAATTAAGGCACGATGTTGGTTTCAAATAAATTGGAATTCGAATATGTTTATTTTAGGAACAAGTTGTATACAGAGGATGATATGAGGGGCCATAAAGTGAAAATATAATCTAACAAACCCTATACCCACGTCCCTATTACTGCCGTGTTCTTTTCCTTTTTGTATTCACAAAATATCAAAGCAAATCCAGTTGATTCCATTCAAGCTTCAGTTCCATCGCATTAATCTTCATTAATCATCATCTCTTGAATATGAGGTTATGTTGGTTTCGGTTAATCTCGCAAATTGATCATTGATGTTATGGTTTCGTTTAGGGTTTTGAATATAACCGTTACGACATTGAAGAAAGGTCTCGATTCCATTGCCTAACCGTTATCTAACGTAAATGTAATGTAATTGTTCGATTAGATCTTGGTAAGGGTTGCGTCTGGTCGGTGCGAGAGGACGTGATCAGAAGTGTATGTCTGTGTTGTGTGTACGATGTGAGGTGTGCATGGACCTTCTACTCAGTAAAGTTGATGTATGATATGAAACAATGTGTAATCATCCTCATCCAAAGATTGTATGTGATCTTATATTAAATATATACATGTATAAATATGGGTGTGTGGATGGGCATCAACAATATGGTGGGTGCAGGTTGTCATCAAAAGTACAAATTAATTGCATATACTTTATGTATGTAGGTTGAAGTAAATACTTTGTCAAAAGTTAAATGGTGATGGCTAATTATAAAGAGTTCACAGAATCAAGGATGTATGTGTGCATGGACGTCTAAGTATACCACATCATGCATGGTTGTGTGAATATTAAAGATAGGTGCACATGAGTGGATGAGAGTGCTTTGTGTGGTGCGTGAATTATGTGGGATGTAAAGTCTCATGTGTGATATATATATATATATATATATATATATATATATATATATATATATATATATAATATATAATATGTATGTATGTATGTATGTATGTATGTATGTATGTATGTATGTATGTATGTATGTATGTATGTATGTATTCAGCAAGTAGTTGTGAGCTAAACGACCACCGACCCGAGCCAACCCTAATATCTAATGAGAACATATAATAAACTAAATATAAAGATTGTTCATGTTATGAATTTTATCGATAGGTAACTAGACTTGCGTTTGAGTTCTAGCCCCTCTCTACTATATGTTTTATATCTTTGGGGTAGCATGCTAACATTATTATTATGATATTTTTTAATAAATTATTTTTAATATGATCTTAAATTATTTAAGTGAACTTATTAGTACATTTTGTGACATCCGGTAAATTTCCGTTACCAAACTCCGTTAGTTCCGTTAAGTCTTGCATACACATGTCGTAAACACACACTAGTTGTCGTTTAACGTTGTTGACCTAATAGTAATGAATAATGTTAAATTAATGAGAATCTAATTGATTATGTGATTATTGTGTTATGTTTATGTGTTTGCATGTTTTTAAAATGCTAATTAGAAAATATCGCGTAATGCGGAAACGTGCCTACTTATTCGTATGTCTTGTGTTTTTATAAATATAAGATATATAATGATTTTCATTAGTATATATATTTATATTATTAAGTTAAAAACACTTTACAAAGAGTTTAAAAAGCCTAGTTTTTATAAAATACAAATTACAAGGGTTAAAAAGGGTAAATATGTAAATTAACTTAAACAAAACACATTAACCCTAATCCCCACCCCCATCGGCCGCGAACCACCCACACACACCCTCCCCACTTCGAATTCGACGAAGATCAAGTCCCAAAACCTTGGTTTTGTTCGACTACAAGGCCAACACCTTGTTGGAATCATCAATTGCAAGCTATAACACGTTTAAAGGTTAGATTTTTTCATGTTTTTGTGGTTTTTTGTTGAGGGCCGAACCCTAATGCGACTTTGGGTCTTCATGGAGTCGAAATTGATGTTAGTTGTTGGTGTTAGTATGTTAGTTGATCGATTATATGTTGTTTAACGTTGATTATGCATGAATTGTATGTTTTTAGTGGATTGATCATGAACTTTGATTATAGGCAAACCCTAATTCGAAAATTGATGAGATTATGCATGATGGATGATTGTTTGATGAATGTATGATGATTATAGGTTGTATGAATGTTAGGATACATTGATTTGCAAGATATTGGTGATTGAAGTTGGTGTTCATAGGTTACTAATAATAGTAACTTTATTTTCATGACATGATAATCTACTGATGGATTGATGTGTTCATGATGATGATTAGATGCTAGATTGTTGTTATAAATGCTAGAAATCTATGAATGGATGTTGTTGTTCATAGCTTGCTAAAAGTAGAAACTTTTGTTCATGAAGATTGTTAGATTATGGTGATTAGGTATTGTTGATCATGTCTAGATATTGTTATCAGCTTGAGATGGTATAATTATGATGAAATCATGAATACATTGGGTGGTTGATGGATTTTGGGATGTGCTTTCCCAGAAAGGAAACTTATTTATGCCAAATGTGAAAGATGATAGTTTGAACATGTTTGGGATGTTAGGAGCATGTTAGTATGATCATGGATGAATTCTAAGGTGATGAAACATGTTAAATTAGTTGTATGGGATGTTTTGGATAATCATGGGTAATGTTTGGACTTTGATGATCATGTGTGATGTTGATGTTGATGAGTGGTTAGGTCATCATGTTTGGGACTAGAAATTGATTGTTGTGATGTTGTTGAATGCAGCGTACATGGCTAATGAATATGATTATGATCATCATACACGCGTGCGAATCTGAGGCCCTACTTAGTAGGATTGGCAGGGTTTAGGATGTGAAGTCGTGAGTGGCTTCAGATGGCATGGGTGAGTGGTTTGATCTTTGTGTCACATGTTAGTTGTGTTATAACTAGTGGATATATTAATGTCTAGATTCGCATGACTTGTATGATACTTGGTTGTATGATGATCTAAGTGATACACCTGTATGTATAGCATACATATGATCCATTTGAATGTTAACCATGTATGATATATGTGTTTGAATTGCTAGAATGGTTTTACAACATATGAAGTCACCAACGGGTCAAACGGGTCAACTAGGTCAAACCTGCTGTTTTGTTTGAAATCTTGAGTCCTTGGTTGTAGTGTACTTAGGGTTTCACATGTTCTTTGATTACACGTACTCATGTACTTATATGATCTAGGTACCTCTGAAGGTTGTCTGTCTATTCTGTGTGACAAGTCACACTCTAAGTATCTATACACATATCAGGTGAGTTCATGCCCCACTCTTTATTAATCTCTTTTGGGGGAGATAGCATACTAGTAAATCACAAATGCTTTATATATTCAAGTTGTGTATATATTATATAGTGATATCATGGAAAAGTCCTCACACTTTCGAATTGTTAATATTGAATAGCAGGGAAACTTGGGTAGTACTACTGGGTCTGACGAGCCCCACCTGTGTGACTCGAGGTCAACCGGGTGCAATTTGTCCTAATGAACATTGTCACGACCTGTTAAGTCGTGATAGGAGGCAACAACGTAACACAGTCAGCTTCAATTGCGAAATCACTATGAAATACTATCTATTGTTAATGGACTAGCTATCTGTTACAATGCACTACTTTTATATCTCTATTATTAAACTGTTTATGTTTGAATATCTCTTAAACTCACCAACCTTTGTGTTGACATGTTAATATGCTATTCTCAGGTCATTAGCTTGCTTGCCATAGGAGCACTACCTGGTTCACTTGCATTCTAAGACTCGGTCTTCAAGACATTTTTAGCATTTTAATGATTATTGTTTACTCTTTTGGGTTGCACATGTTTTTTCCATAGTTATACTTTTATTTCTTTGGGTTGTTTTCAAAACGCTTCCGCACAGTTTAAAGTTTGTACTTTTGTTGATTTTATTTATTAATTCTGGCATATAGAGTCGTTCTGAGTAACTATTGACTGTGATCTTGGTTTGTTCACACGCCTTGCGGTAAAACTCCGCAAGTGGATTTTGAGGGTGTGACAGATTGGTATCAGAGCCATTGGTTATAGGGAACTAGGTTGCATACACACTAGACTATAACCGCACACAGTTAATTAGTTACCTGTGCCTTATTCTCATCTACTGTATACTCATTGGCATACACGTCACACTCTCTGCAGCATGGCATCGTCATCGAGAGCTCCGGGAAAACGACCTGAATCACCTTCACGATCTGATTCCCCCCACTCCCGCACCTGTACTTGATGATGATTTGGTTGGCCCCGACTGGCTTATCCTCGAGTGGATTGACAGGGATCAACCTTTTGCATTGATGAAGCGTGACCCTCCGCGAGAGACTGGCGTTTCTATCCTAGATTTGTTGATCATATCATGTTTTGGGCGCGTACCTGTCCCGAGGCCCAGGACTAGGAACAATGCCGACCAACCAATGCCTTCACTCCTACGGACGGTGCAGTCCAACGAGCAACTGATTGCTGCACTAGTGGTTGCACTGGACACTGAGGAGCATCGAGTAAGACGGCTCACGGGTGATGTCTGTACACTGCAGAAATAGGTGTACAAACTGAGACATCAATTGGATGAACTCGAGGAACAACACGGGAAGACCCTAAACGGGTGTCACCATATGCAAGATGGTCTCATGGCACTCCAAGGGCGCGTGACTGCTCGTGAATAGCGGGACGCCGTAGCTGATAATAGGATTGCCATTTTAGAAGCTCAACTAGCGGAACTTCAGATTGCTATAGCTCCTACTCCTGCAGCAGACCCTAGGATGAGGAGGATCCCGAGGAGGGACCCGAAGAGGAGGACCGGAGGAGATGGAGGATGGCAGTGTGGGTCAGATGTTGTAGATTGACTTCTTTATATGACTTAGACTACATAGTGTTTTCCTTTTTGAAACCTATATGGGAAGGGTTTTTTCCCCCCACAAAGAACAAACTTAAATTTTGACATTGATAAATACATTGTGACTCATTTACAATTTATTACTTTGGTTATTATTTTTGTTATGAATGTTGTGGTTTGATGATTCATTATTTCTGTTATTTACTGTTTACTGTTCTGTGCTTCATGAGATAAATGTGTTTGATGTTACTCATTATTGTATTTGTGAATGTAAAGTGGAAAGAATGGACGCCCGTGGACGTGGACGTGGACGTGGTCGTGGACGCGGACGTGGACGTGGCACCGAAGAACAGCGGTGGTGCTATTAACATGACCCCCGCAGAATTACCTGCTCTAATTAATGAGCATGTTCAGGCGGTAGTGGCTGCTGCCCACGTGGGTCAGCCAGCAGGTAAAACCATGATAGAAAGATAAATTGATATCCTTCATAACTGTATGGGATGTCTGATTAATGTGTTTGTGTTAAAACAGGACCACCAGTGTGTACCTACAAGTCCTTTATGGACTGTAAGCCACACACCTACAACGTACAGAGGGTGCTTAGGGCTTGTGCGATGGTTCGAGAAGACTGAGTCTGTCTTCTCTAAATGCAATTGTCCACCTGCGGACACGTAAAGTATGCCACCGGGACTTTAGAGGGTGCTGCTCTGTCTTGGTGGAACACGCAAGTTCAGATGCTTGGACAAGCGATGGCGAATGGACTTCCATGTGATGAGTTCAAAGCAATGATGACTGAGGAGTACTGTCCTCGCAACGACGTGCAGAGTTAGAGATGGAGTTCTGGCAATTGAAGATGCATGGCTCGGAAATCGAGGCTTACACCACCAGAACCCATGAATTAGCAACTTTGTGCCCGGGAATGGTGAATGAGGTGCATAAAAGGGTAGAGCATTACATACGGGGATTGGTACCCGAAATCCAAAGTATGGTAACTGCTTCCAATCCAGCCACAATTCAGCAAGCCATCCAGCTAGCCCACAGGCGAACTGACCAAGCCGTGGAGCAAGGACCGTCTACCCAAACGGGCACTGTGGCAAGCGTGCCCGACACCAAAAGAAAGTGGGATAATGCCAACAACACCAAAGCATCATCATCTTCTAGCGGTCAACCTCAACTCAACAGCAACAACAGCCGCTCAGCAGCAACGGAGGTTCGACAATAGCCGTAACTTCAACCAGACGCCTGCAAATAATCAAGGACCCAGTGGTTATGGTGGTAGGCATCCGAAGTGCACTCGGTGTAATTACCATCATGTGAAAGGTGTGATAGCTTCAAGTGTCAACGTTGTGGAAAATTTGGACACACTGCAAAGGATTGTCATGGTGAACTGGTAAGGAGGCCACAAAAACCTCAAGAAACTCCAAGGTTGTTTCGAATGTGGGAAGAAAGTGCATTACAGGCAAAACTGCTCACAACTAAGGAGGAATGGTAATGGCAACAACAACAATACAACAACAACCCAACAATCACGGTAACAACAACAACGGTAATAACAACAACGGTGAAATACAATGGTAATAACAACGTGGAAATGGTACTGGTAATGGCGGCAATAAGATGGAGCCAAGGGGAGAGCCTTCGTCATTGGCTCAGGTGAGGCTCTAAATGATCCAACAACTGTTACTGGTAGATTCTCTGTTAATGGTTGTTTTGCTACGGTACTATTTGATACTGGAGCCGATAGAGTTTTGTGTCCTTAAAGTTTCGTAGTCTTTTAAGTGATATACCCCTTCTTTAGAATCTAAATACACTGTGGAATTAGCCGATGGTAACAAATCCATGTAACGCATATCCTTAAAGACTGTAAGATAGAACTTGCTGCTCATACTTTCGCTATAGATTCTTATGCTTTTTATGCTGGGGAGTTTTTGATGTTATGATAGGCATGGTTGGCTCTCTAGCAAGCAAGCGGAAGTCATATGTCATGAGAAGATCATACGATCCTTGTTGATGATAAAATCCTTACCGTCAGAGGTGATAGGAGTGGTGCTATATAGGCATCATCTTATTCATGAAAGCTCAAAGTTGTTACGAAAGGGTCGCGTGGCTATCCTAGCACTTGTAACCGATAAGCAGGTAGAAGAAACGAGAGAATGGAGGATATTCCCATAGTACGCGATTTTCCGGAGGTGGTTTCCAGAGGATCTTCCTGGATTACCACCTCACCGCCAAGTGGAATTCCAGATTGAGTTGACTCCCGGCGCAGCTCTACGATTGCTAGGGCACCTTATCGATTAGCACCAAACGAGCTACAAGAGTTGTCATCACAACTTCAGGAGCTTTTAGATAAGGGCTTTATTCGACCTAGCACATCACCTTGGGGAGCTCCTGTTATCTTTGTTAAGAAGAAGGATGGCACATTCCAGATGTGCATCGATTATAAAGAGTTTTAACAGAGTAACAGTCAAGAACCGATACCCTTTACCTCGTATTGACGACTTGTTCGATCAACTTCAAGGATCAAGCTATATTCGAATATGGACTTGAGATCTGGTTATCATCACTTAGAGTTCGAGAAGAAGACATTTCCAAGACTGCGTTTTCGTACTCGGTTATGGTGCATTATGATTCTTGGTCATCATGCTTTGGGTTGACTAATGCACCTGCTGTGTTCATGGACCTCATGAACTGCGTGTGCAAACCCTATCTTGATCAGTTTGTCATTGGTGTTCATCGATGATATATTGATATATTCTAGGACCAAGGAGGAGGATGAAGACCACTTACGAATGATCTTGGAACTATTGAAAAATGAGCAGCTATATGCCAAATTCTCAAAGTGTGACTTTTGGATAAGAGAAGTGCAATTCCTAGGTCATATTGTTAATGAGAAGGGGATACATGTCGATCCTGCCAAAATTAAGGCGATAACGAATTGGACTACACCCAAAACACCGAGTGAGATAAGACAATTTCTAGGATTATCAGGATATTACCGACGATTCATAAAAGGATTTTCTAAGATCACACAACCTCTCACAGCCTTGACTCACAAAGGAACGACATACAAATGTAGTGAGAGCAAAGAATCAACTTGTCAATTATTAAAACAAAAGCTCTGTACTGCCCCGATATTAGCATTACCAGAGGGAACGGATGACTTTGTGGTGTATTGCGATGCATCCATTCAAGGATTGGTTGTTTCTTGATGCAACGAGATAAGGTGATAGCCTAAACGCCTCGAGACAACTAAAGGTTCATGAGAAGAACTATACCACCCATGACTTAGAATTGGTGGCTGGTTTTGGCCTTAAAGATATGGAGACATTACTTGTACGGTACCAGGTGCACTATCTACACCGATCACAAGTCTTCAACATATCTTCGAGCAAAAAAAGTTGAATATGAGGCAACGACGTTGGGTGGAACTACTAAAGATTATGATTGCACTATTAAGTACCATCCGGGAAAGGCGAACGTAGTTGCCGATGCCCTAGAAGCAGGAAGGAACAGCTAAACCCTGACGGGTGCGAGCTTTACAGCTTACTATCAGTACCCAACTGCCCGAACAAGTTAAGGAGGCACAATAGAAGCTTTAAAAGCAGAAAATATTGGTTCCTAAGTCATTAATGGGAATGGATAAACAAATAGTGGTGAAAGAGGATGGAATTCGGTATTTCATGGATAGACTTTGGGTGCCTGTTATGGAAATATGAGAGATTTAGTTATGAGCGAGGCACACAAATCTAAGTATTCTTACATCCTCCTGGATCCGACATGATGTATCATGACCTACAGGCACACTATTGGTGGCCTAACATGAAAGCGGATGTAGCTACGTATGTGAGCAAGTGTTTGAGACCTGCTCGAAAGTAAAAATGGAATATCAAAAACCATCCGGACTGTTACAACAACCTGATATGGGTTATTGTGGATCGATTGACAAAGTCTACTCACTTCCTTGAAATTAAGGAAACTGACAAGATGGAGAAAATTAACTCGACTGTACTTTAAAGAGATCGTTTCGAGACACGTGTACCGATCTCAATTATTCCGATCGTGACGCTCATTTCACGTCATATTCTGGCAATCATTGCAGAATCTTTGGGTACATGGTTAGATATGATACTGCATATCATCCACAGACGGATGGCCAGAGTGAGCGTACCATACAGACGTTGGAGGATATGCTACGTGCTTGTGTGATTGACTTCAGGAATAACTGGGAAATTCACCTCACGCCATTCGTGAGTTTTTCTATAACAACAGTTATATACAGTATAAAGGCAGCACCTTTCGAGGCGCTGTATGGGAGACAATGTCGATCACCATTTGCTGGGCAGAAATAGGTGATAGTCAGCTAACAGGTCCCGAGTTAATTCATGAGACCCTTGAGAAGATTGTACAATATGGAAACCGTATGGCTACAGCGCGAGACAGACAAAAGAGTTATGCTGACAAGAGACGGAAACCTTTAGAGTTCCAGATGGAAAGGCGTAATTCGTTTTGGTAAACAAGGGAAACTAAATCCGAGGTACGTTGGACCATTTGAAATAGTGGAAAGAATAGGTCTAGTGGCTATCGACTAGCCCTACCTGATTCGCTAAGTGGAATCCATGATGTGTTTTTCATGTGTCAAACCTGAAGAAGTGCATAACTGATGAAACAATGGTCGTACCACTAGAAGAAATTCAAGTGGATGAAACAATTGCATTTTATTGAAGAACCAGTTGAGGTGATGTACCGTGAGGTGAAAACACTTAAGCAAAGCAAGATACCTATTGTTAAAATCGTTGAAATTCACGACGTGGACCGGAATTCACATGGGAACGAGAAGATCAAATGAAGCTTAAATACCTCAACTATTCGAAAGGACGATACCAGCAGACGAATGTATTGATTTAAATTTCGAGACGGAATTTCTTTCACCATGGGATGATGTGACAACTCATCCAAAACTCACTCGATTTCGATTTCTGTGTGCCAATGCAGTGGACCAGTGATGGAACTCTCACCATGTAACACAATTTTCGGGACGAAAATTCTTTCAACTGGGGATAATGTGACATCTGGTAAATTTCCGTACCAAACTCCGTTAGTTCCGTTAAGTCTTGCATACACGTGTCGTAAACCACACTAGTTGTCGTTTAACGTTGGTGACCTAATAATAATGAATAATGTTTAATAATGAGAATCTAATTGTTTATGTAATTATTGTGTTATTTATGTGTGTTGCATGTTTTTAAAATGCTAATTAGAAAATTAATCGCGTAACGCGGAAACGTGCCTACTTATTCGTATGTCTTGTGTTTTTATAAAGATAAGATATATAATGATTTCATTAGTTTATATCTTTATATTATTAACTTAAAAACACTTTAGAAAGAGTTTAAAGCCTAGTTTTTATAAAATAGAAACTACAAGGCTTAAAAAGGGTAAATATGTAAATTAACTTAAACAAAACACATTAACCCTAATCCACACCCCCACGCTACAAACCACCCACACACACCCTCCCCACTTCGAATTCGACCAAGATCAAGTCCCTAAACTCGGTTTGTCGGTTACAAGGCGCAAAAACTTGTTGGAATCATCAATTGCAAGCTATAACACGTTTAAAGGTTAGATTTTTCATGTTTTGTGGTTTTTTGTGTTGAGGCCGAACCTAATGCGACTTTGGGTCTTCATGGAGTCGAAATTGATGTTAGTTGTTGGTGTTAGTATGTTAGTTGGATCGATTACATGTTTGTTTAAAACGTTGATTATGCATGAATTGTATGTTTTTAGTGGATTGATCATGAACTTTGATTTAGGCAAACCCTATTTTGAAAATTGATGAGATTATGCATGATGGATGATTGTTTGATGAATGTATGATGATTAGTAGGTTTGTATGAATGTTAGGATACATTGATTTTGCAAGATATTGGTGAATTGAAGTTGGTGTTTCATAGGTTACTAATATGTAACTTTATTTTCATGACATGAATGATCTAGTGATGGATTGATGTTATTGATGTGTTCATGATGATGATTAGATGCTAGATTGTTGCTATGAATGCTAGAAATCTTTGAATGGATGTTGTGTTTATAGCTTGCCAAAAGTAGAAAATTTTATTCATGAAGATTGTTAATTAGGTGATCAGGTTTGTTGATCATGTCTAGATATTGTTATGAGCTTGAGATGGTATAATTATGATGAATTCATGAATACATTGGGTGGTTGATGGATTTTGGGATGTGCTTTCCCAAAAGGGAAACTTTATTTATGCAAAGTGAAAGATGATAGTTTGAACATGTTTGGGATGTTAGGAGCATGTTAGTATGATCATGGATGAATTCTAAGGTGATGAAACATGTTAAGTTTGTTGTATGGGATGTTTTGGATAATCATGGGTGATGTTTGGACTTTGATGATCTGTGTGGATATTGTGTTTGATGAGTGGTTAGGTCATCATGTTTGGGACTGAAAATTGATTGTTGTGATGTTGTTGAATGCAATGTACATGGTTTATGCTAATATATGATTAGATCATCACACGCGTGCGAATCTGAGGCCCCTACTTAGTAGGATTGGCAGGGTTTAGGATGTAAGTCGTGAGTGGCTTCACATGGCATGTGTGAGTGTTGGTTTGACTTTGTGTGTGACATGTTAGTTGTGTTATAACTAGTGGATATATTAATGTTCTAGATTCGCATGACTTGTAGATACTTGGTTGTATGATGATCTAAGTGATACACCTGGATAGTATAGCATACATATGATCCATTTGAATGTTAACCATGCATGATATATGTGTTTTGAATTGCTGGAATGATTTTACAACACATGAAGTCACCAACGGGTCAAACGGTTCAACTAGGTCAAACCTGTCTGTTTTGTTTGAAATCTTGAGTCGCTTGGTTGTAGTGTACTTTCAGGATCAGTGATCACAAGTTTGATGTAATGGAGCGTAGCACAGCGGAATAAGAACAAGAATTAGAC
>JACCIX010001537.1:0-17626 GCA_025506515.1 Flaveria trinervia
CAGAAATACTCTAAGTGTGAAATCTTGCGAAGCCAAGACCAACATCTTCTGAAGCCAAAGATGAAATCTTCCGAAGCCTCAGAGATAAAGTCTTCGAAGCTTCAAGTTCATGAAGACAGATTCTTGCGAAGACTTTTAGTAACATGCTTTATCTGATGTACTGTTCCATAAATCTAGACACCTTTCCGCTGCAACTCTGCAAGTCACCAACTAACTTGGTTTTGTGAAAAGGTCCATGCTTTTGGTAGCTGTACATTAAGGTCTTGAGTCTGTAACTTTCTACTTTATGTACTTTATCCTTTTTGTAATAGATAAGGATGTGAGCTAGGCATGTCATAGTCACAAGTCAAAAAGCAATCTGCCTTTTGACTCTACAATTGATTTTGTGTGTGTCTAGTCAATTGTATCCAGTTGGCTTTCAAAGTATAGCCGCTATAGGATGTTGTATAAGTATCTCATGTTCTTGTATCTTTCGAATATTCTTTGTAACACTTGTAATAGAACATAGAGAAGGCCATATACTACATTCTTGAAAACCAAACACTTGTGTTCTTTGTGTTTTGTCTCTTAAATTACTTGTGTTCTTAGTGTCACTACTTGGTTAATCCAGTTTACTGTTTGATCTAAGTTTAGATTATCTCCTCTTGGTGTTGTGTTATGTATAACTTATACCCTTCAACGATCCTGCATTTGGTATCAGAGCATTTCAGGCTCTTGATATAATATCTCACCATCTTAAGAACCCCACACACACAAATACTAAACATTTCAAATGGCAGCCATTTCCAAAACTGATATGGAAATTGGAACCATGAACAAGTCCCCACTGATCACTCTTGATGAGTTTGACACCTGGTGTTTAAGAATGGAAGGTTTCATCTGGTCTCTTGATTCAAGAATGTGGGAGTCTATTAAGAATGGACCTTTCATACCCACACACCTTCTGCTACTGGTGCTGGTATGATCCCCAAAGATGTGGCTAACTACTCTGATGAAGATAGGAAGAGAGTAGGGATAGACAGAAAAAACCATGACAGCTCTTTAACTGCCCTTCCGAACTCTGTGTACAGAGGTTTCTAGAAGTGCAAAACAGCCAAGCAGCTGTGGGATGCACTGAAACTGATGTATGAGGGTTCTTCTGAAGCCAAGGAGAACAAGAAGGATCTCCTGAAGCAGCAGTTTGAAAACTTCACATTCAAAACAAGTGAGACCATGACTCAGCATATTTCAGGTACGTTGAGATTATGGATACCCTTGTGGATGGAGGAGTTTCTCTTGAAAATAGAGACATTGTAAGGAAGTTCATGTCCTCACATCCTAGGCAATGGACACACTACTGTGTGGTGATCAAGAGAACTGAAAATCTCAAAACTCTTACTCTGACAGAGTTATATGGGATTCCCAGTGGCTACCAGATGGAGATGAACATGCAAGGTTCATCTGGAAACTCCAACAATCAGATGGGTTCAGCCCTACATGTGGTTGAAAGGGATAACATAGAACCCAAACATCATCTCTTATGCTACCCTGACAACTCACCCACGGGTCCTTTCATCACCTTCCTAGAGACACCAAAGGAGAACTACACTCAAGGAAGCCCATTCCAAGAGACAAGCTCTTCTCAAACTTTTGTGTCTTCTGATGAAAACTCTGGCAACTCTATTTTCACTCTTGAAGACCTGGATTGTATCCATCCAGATGATTTGGAATATATAGAAATAGTCCAGCAGATGGCTCTTCTCACTCACAAAGCCAAGAAGTTCTACAAGAGGACTGGAAGGAAGTTTCCAAGCAATGCAACCAGTGGAAAGTTTGGACTGGACAAAGGCAAAGTCAAGTGTTACAACTGTACTTGATGGGCCACTTTGCCGAGAGTGTAAGGCACCTAGAACAAATGGTGGCCAAACACAATCCAGACCAAACTACACTGACAAAGCTCTCCATAATGAGAAGTCAAAGCAGCAAGATGTTGTTGCTGTTGAAGAAGGAGGCTTTAACTGGAGCTTTCAGGTAGAAGATGCTTCTCCAAACCAAGCACTGATGGTAGATCATGATGAAGCCAAGGTATTGGAACATCTCTGTACTCCTGAATGCATTCCTAAAGTTAACAGGTACAGGTCCTATAACTTGGAACTGAGATCTGATGTTGAGTCCTTAAACATTTTAAAATCTGATTTTAGAAAATCTGAAAATGATTATAAGCTGAAAATAGAGGACTTAGAGAAAACCATTTCAGTTCTAAAACATGAACACATAGATTTAGGACTCAAATTAAAGATCTCATAACCAAGTTATTGAGTGCCAGGCTGAGCTTGTGATCAGCAAAGTCAGGGCAGAAAAGAGTGTTCTGAAGAGGAGACCTTCAAGAACATGATATCATCATCCCTGCATAACAACGGTGCTATCAAATAGGCGGGACTGGGATCAATGAGATAGCTCCTCACACACAATCTTGTCAGTAAGATCTCCTAGGTGTGTAACTTGTGAAGATGAGCTCCTCTCATAGATCCTATGAGTGAAGGATGAAGAAGAGATAGTGAACAATTCCTCTACAAATAATGAAGAGGAGGATTCCAAGAAGGGCTACTATCCTTTGAGGAGAAAGTGAAGACTGTGATGACAAAGTCCATGAGAAAGAACTTGATCAGAAAGAACAGAAAGAGCAAAAGAAAGGCAAGGAAGGCTCAAGAGATCAAGGCTACTTTTGACTCTAAGCAGAAACAAGTTTTTTATTTCTTCAGGGTTTAATGGTAGGGAAGGACATCAACCAAAATTTCTACTAAGAGTTCTGGTTCTTGTTCAACTCATCTCAACAGAAGAAGAAGACTGATCTGTATGTACCATGCTGCACAGCCTGGACCATCAAACTCCAAGCACAGTCCTCAACCCAAGAGGACTGTCTCAGCTACTGCAAAGATGAAGGTGGAGAAGGGAAGTGACCAAAGACAGTCTTACTCTCAAGACAAGGCTCTTGTGAAGAAGAAAATAAATTGTGTCATGTGTGACAGCACCACTCATATTGCCAAGGATTATCCCTTCAATCCTAAAGGTACGTCCATATGGCCAAAACAAAGGCTTCAAGAGTTCTAAGTAGATTCAAGCTTCGAAAGGAAAACCAGTTTCCTTGGAAGTTCCAATCTAACAAGAAGGGAATGGAAAATTCTCTTCGGAAGAATATTTGGTCTCGGAAGAAAGGAGTTCTTCGAAGCACTGAAATCTGCTGCAGTGTTTGTAGAATCTTCGAAGGTTCAGTCATCAAAACTTCTGAAGTTCCAAAAGCTTCTAAAGTTTGAAGGTAAAGTCAAGACTCCAAAGGTGGTGTGGAAGTCTAAGAAGACCAAGTGATTTAGATTCTCCATCAACAACAGTCAAGATCCTCTTGTTAGGACAAGTGATCTAAGTTTGATTAATTAGAGAGTATTGCAGCGGAATTCGACAATGAATTAAACAATTCACAAGAAACAATGATATTCAATGTAACAGTATACGGTTATAGAAAGAGAGAATTCTGCAAAAGAAATATTCATTCATATGCTTTCGTGGTGGAGCATGTCACGGTTACAACTAGGTCAACATTCCTTATATAGGAAATTGACGTCTGCTGATTCACTTGATAATGACATCTAACAGAATTATTCAAACTACTAAAACTATGCAAACTACTGAGAATGTTCTCAACTACTGATTACATCTCAGAGAATGTTAAGTAATAAACATAAAAACTAGTGACTACAACTACTAAACTATAACTATGAAAAGTAACTTACAAGTACTGAAAGGAAACCATCACAAACTACTGAAGTTAATTACTTCAGCTGTTGTGAAACTTTTTTTTTAAAAACTGATCCTTTGGTCTTCAGTCTTTGTCTTCAGTCTTTGTTCTTCAGTACTTGTACTTTCAGACTTTGTCTTCAGCTGATGGCTTTAGCTTTGTCTTCAGACCTTGTAATCAGCTGATGTCTTCAGTGTGTGATCTTCTTCAGCAGTTGTAAGTCTGTAGGCATAGAGGTTTTCGATCAGGCTCATTGGTTCTTTTGTCCAACAAACTCCCCTGAACCAATGCAGCCAAAACCTTAAACTTATTGATGACCCACTATTCTTGGCAGAAACACCCTCTTGATCAGCTTCAGAGGTAATTAGTTAAGCACAGGCGGGAAAAGGTTCTAATCTTTTGATTGGCTAAGTATGGATGGGAACTCTGTCTTGGAGAAACGGACAGAGAGTCTTGTCCCAACCATGAAACCTAATTCCCATTAATGAGTCTATAAGACTCACTAGCATAGGCCTCAAGGAGAACAACTTGTTCCTCCTTGGTGAGTTCTTCTGGTTCCCTCGAAGAAGAACTCTGGGCCATAATACTCAGACATGTATCTCACTGTCTTTCCATTTTCAACTCCATAGTTGTTATCTCTCTAAAGTAAGTTCATCAGGGTGAGAGCCTTCAAGCAACAACTGGAGTTCACTCTTCTGAAGATCTTCAAGTCTTTTGTATAACAACCCCTTCTTGATCATTTTGTTCTCAAGAATAGATTGAGGGGGTGTCTTGGAGTTGTGTGAGCTCTCTTGAATTCTTCAATGATTTCCTCAGGGTGAGACTACCATGGCCAAGTAATTGCAGCATTCAAGGTCTTCTTCACTTGCCATGATATCTACTTGGTATATTCTTCTTATGAATTCTAGAACTACCCTGGGGTCTAGCCAAATCCGCACTCTTTCTCTTTGATGTTGAAAAGTATGTCTAAGAGTGTACACCTCAGAGCCTGTTTCTTCATTTCTGAAATGGATGGGGACTGAGGGAAATCCTTGTCAACCCTCTTGAGAAACTGCTCATCATCTGCTTCTGTTGTTCTGCTTCTTCAATCTTTACCTTCACCATCTGCATTTGCAAGTCAGGTGTAATCACTTGTTGACTCTGTGCTCAGGTGTTTTAAGGTTGTGAACAGCAGAGATTGGCAGACAATCTTATCATCATCATCCTTTCTTCATCTTCTCTACCCTCAACACCCTTTCCTCCTTCTGGGTGTATCACTGGGTAAGGTTGAGGTGGTTTTTTGGGTAAAGGATTGGTTTTTTGGTTGAGTTTGGGGGTGGATTTGGTTTAGGGATAGATTTGGGAGATTTTAGAGATAAGGGTTGTGTTTTGAGTGGAGGTGAGAAGACTGACTTAGCATTTTGGTGTTGAGTTTTGGCTTTGAGAGTTTTTGCCATTTCAGTTCTCTTCCCTGCACCTGCTTCATCCAGTGCTTCGATGATCAACCCTTTATTATAGCCTCCAGCAGAGCAGATTTTCTTGGTTATCTCCAAGATACGTCTCTGGACCAGGCCTTTATCTCTATCAATTCTTCCAAGGTATTTGGCAATGAATCTGATCATTATCTCCAATCTTCCCTTTCCAACACACTATAACAGCCCATCTAGCTTGAATCTCTTCTATTTCTAGCCTTCTATCTCAGTGTCTAGTGGGCGTTGTCATGACCTTGTCGAAAGAGCTGATCTATAATTTTATCCATGAATCTGCTGTGAGCTTCATCAGCATCTTTGACAAGATCTTCTAAGGATTTATCTTCATCAGCTTTTGACTCAGCACTTTTCTTTTTCTTTATATGTGATCAACTGATCTTCTTCATTTGAGATCAGTTCTTTCTCCACCTCCTTCTCTTTTGAAGGTTCTTTCTCATCATCAACTCTTTTTCTTTTCTTTTCTTTCACTGCCTTAGACTTGGTAAGTCTCCCCCTTTTTGGTTGCATTGGTATCAGGGGCTTGAAAGGCAGAAAGAGATTTGTGAACAGCATCATCAATAAGGTTTGTAGATTTGAGGAGATCCTCTTATCAATGGCTTTATGCACTATGTCAGTGATGATGGGAGTGATGAGAGGTAAGGAGTTTTGAAAGATAGCAACCATCTACTTAGAGGGGTTCTGTCCCTGAGAGGTGGTGCCAAAAGTAATGGCTGGTGGCTCAGTTAAGTGTGTAGGCTCAGTGTTTGGTGAACCTTCAATTGAAGGTGCCATCTGTGGGGTTTTGGGGTAGATGGACTTGATCCTGAGACATTTTGGCTAGTAGCTCTTTGAGTCTGCTCACCTCAGTCTCTAGGATGGTATTATGGGCTAATACATCATAGAAAAAGCCCAGGTCATCATCAGTCTATGCTGAATCACCTGACTTCCTGATTGAATCAGGATGTACATGCTCTGAGTGTAGATCATAGAAGCATGTGCCCCTTGTTCTTGGTACTGGGGACTTCCTGCCTCGGGACTATGTCCTTCATTGGCAGTTGCCTCTGGTAAGGTCTTATGGATGTTACCAACTTCATCCTGATCATTTGCTGAATCAGTAGAAGTGGCAGCCTTACCAATGTTCTAACCTCCGTTTCTACACTTGGAGATTGAACATTGTAATCCTGTGTTGTGGGTTATCAGAAGCATTTTGGTCCTCCCCCTCAAGGGTTGAGGTATTCCCAGTGGTAAGTGGTTTCGGGGAGGGGTGAGGAATGCAACTGACTCAGCACACTTTAGCAACTATGTGCTATTGGGCTTTGAGGGGGGCGGTTGCATGTGGAGATTGGTCCGCAGATTGCACCCGAGGTGAGGGTGCTCTTCAATGGTACCTCTCAATTGAGATAGGTTCCATAAATGTGGGATCCCAATTGTGGTTGCAACAGCATCCTGTTGAGAGGATACCTGTGCGGCTTCAGCAGGTTGAGTCTTGGACATAACTGGGGGGTTAGAACCGTATGTATTTCCTGTGTTTGTGGTACAGGGGCATCCTCAGGGGACTCATCTCCCTGAGTAGCCTTTTGGGGCTTTTTGGATTTGGGTTTGGTTGGGACTTTGGATCTGGAAGTGGAGGCTGTGGGTTCCCTTGCTTGGTTTTTAACATCTGGGCAGCCCCTTTTAGAGTAGGGTCTGTTATGTCTGGAGTATACCTCAGCTAAAACAGCTGGAGCAGGGACTCCAAGACCAACAAGGCCATCAGATTTTAATTGATTCAAATTATGGCCATCAGAAACCTGGATAAAGTAGCCCTCTATTTGCCACAGGTTTCTGAGCCAGATCTTTAGTTCCATGAACACTATCTCAGAAAAATTTAGATTTTGGCGTTCAAGATAGAGTACAATACCTGTTGCCATCGGGAAGACACTGATCCCAAGAAGATGTCTTTGATGCAAGGCAGACATTCACCATATGAAGATAAGTCGTTCAGCATCATGGAGTGCTTTTTAAGTATGGTTGTAGCACTTAAGTCGCCTTCATACCCGTTATGATGAAAGACATATCAGTGGTGCCTTTCGGGTATTCTTTACATAGGTGCCATCATGCAATTTAGGGTTTTGCGAATGATGTCGGGGGTGATGAGCACCTGTTTCTGGTTCACCAACGACTGAGAGTGAGTTGGCTATCATTCTCCCCAGTTATTACAGAGCGTTGTCCAGAACTGGGTTAAGGAATCAGGGTATGGTAGGATTCAAAAGAAAGGCTATTCGGTATTGGGAATCCACCATAAGATCGATGGCATTGTCAACTTTTTCCAGAAAGCCGATTTCTAAAGGTAGGCCACACAGTTGTGTCGGGGTTGAGATTTTCATGGTCGCCATTATTGAGAGAGAAAAGGTTTGAAAAACGGCTAATGAAACGTTTGGCTATAAGTGCAGGTATTTATAGGTTAAGAAAAGGCTGAAAAGAAAACGACTGAAAGTGTTGGTGTTGGCATCAGTGTTATGAAAACAACTGAAGACTTGGTTTTAACTATCAGACGTTTGAAAACAACTGAAGACTTGGTTTTAGTCATCAGTAGTTGTGAAACTACTGAAAACCTTGGTTTTGTCTTCAGCTGTTGTAAACAACTGAGGACTGGTATTAGTCATCAGTAGTTGTGAAACTACTGAAGACATGGTTTGTCCATCAGCTGTTTAGGGGAAACAGCAGTTGTGGGAAACAACTGAAGAGAAAATTTTCATCGGTAGTTTTCGTCAATTCTTAGCTTTTCAGCTGTTTCATACGTCGTCAACACTTCTCATTAGACTTTGTAGTTATTTTCAGTTGTTTCATAGGACATCGTACTTATCTGTTTTTTGCCATCAGTAGTTATAACTACATTAGTAGTTGTAACTGCATCAGTTTCTTTTAACAGAATCAGTACATATTTGTGACATGTTACTAATGAGCATCAGTACTTGTTTACTGAGATCATTAGTAGTTATCACTATTCTAGCTGCAGCATACCAAGCCTTAACACAAGGTTTTGGAAGTTGAACTATCCAAAGGCTTAGTAAATATATCTGCAAGCTCATTGGCACTAGGCAAAAAGTTGGATCAATCAGACCTTTTTCAAAACAATCCCTAATAAAATGGTGTTGATCTCTATATGTTTGGTCCTAGAGTGCTGGACTGGATTCTTGACAATACACAGAGCTGAAGCACTATCCATTAATAATGGAGTCTTAGTCTCTGTAATGCCATAATCCAATAATGGTTTTGAAGCCAGAGTACCTGAGATGTACAACTTGCAGCAGTAGCAATGTACTTGCTTCAGCAGTGGATGTAGCAACAGAATGTTTGTTTCTTACTCTGCCAAGAAATCAAATAGTTGCCTAGGAATTGACATCCACCAGAAGTTGACTTTTTGGTTAACTTATAACCTGCATAGTCACTATCAGAAAAAAGCAACTAATTGCAAGAGTGTCCAGTGGAATACCAAAGACCTAGAGATTGTGTACCTTGCAGATATCTAAAGATCCTCTTGACTGCAATCAATGAGACTCTTTAGGAGCAGCCTGAAATCTAGCACAAACACAAGTTGCAAACATGATATCTGTCTAGAAGCTGTTAAGTACATCAAGGACCCAATCATACATCTGTAAAGTGTTTCATCAACAGCTTACTTTCTGATCTGCATCCATTGTGTGGTGTTGCACATGGGAGTAGAAAAGGGCTTACAATTTTGTAAATCAAACTTATTCAAAAGTTCTTTTGTTATTTTGATTGATGAATAAAGGTTCCATCAGCCTTTTGTTTGATTTGCAAGCCCAGAAAGAACTGTAATTCTCCCATTGCACTCATTTCAAACTTGTGTTCATAAACTTGTAAAATCATCACACAACTGGGGATCAGAGGATGCAAAAATAATATCATCAACATAAATTTGAACAAGTAGCTTATGCTGATCCATTTTTTAATAAACAAAGTTTTTCTATGGAGCCTCTAGTGAAATTATTTTTAAGAAGAAAATTTGAAAGTGTTTCATACCAGGCTCTAGGAGCTTGCTTCAACCCATAAGAGCTTATCAAGTTGATACACCACCATCAGGATGTTTATTATCCTCAAAAACTGGTGGTGACACACATAAACCTCTTCTTTTATTTTACCATATAAAACTGCACTTTGACATCCATTTGAAAACTTTAAGATATGGAATGCAGCATAGGCTAAGAACAATCTAATTGCCTCTAGTCTGGCTACAGGGGCAAAGGTTTCATCATAATCAATACATTCTTCTTGTGAAAACCCTTGTACAACCAGTCTAGCCTTGTTCTTGACAATAAGCCCATTTTCATCAGTTTATTCCTAAACACCCATTAGTGCCTATTGCACACTTACCTGGGGGTAGAGGAACCAGTTCCCACACTTGCTGCTTTTTGAACTGAAGTAGCTCAAGCTGCATGGCTTCAACCATCCATTGTCTCTCAAAGCAACATGATAGTTCTTTGGCTCTAGCTGACTGATGAGGAGAGCATAGAAGCAGAAGTTAGACAATTGACTTATGGTTGAAACACCAGCATTGATATCACAATGATTTGAGACATGGGGTGATTCTTCAGCTCTTGGTATACTATAAGATTAGTGCAAGTGTTTGTAGCCGGTTCAGCAGTAGAGATGGTGATCCAGATTCTTGAAACCAAGTATTAGATGGCAAGTCAATGATGTAGAGGAGTCAAAATCTCATCAGCATTTGTTGGGATGGAGTTAGAAGCTACAGGAACATCAAGTTTAGCAGACTCAGGTAGTTGGTCACTAAACTTGAAAAGGTGAGTACTGATATCATCATCATCTTCAGTACCACGAGTGGAAGACTTGCTGCAGAAGATGATTTATCCACATGATCTGCAACAGTTGGAGGTTGATAAGGAACACTATTGCAGTATGTCCAGATACAACAAACACATAAGGTTTGTGGAATTTTATCCTTAGGAGATTCATTGAATTCACATGCAAGGTTTCTTCAACTATCTTTTTTCTGCAGTTGAAGACTCTGTAAGCCTTGCATGTGGATGAATAACCTACAAAATACCCTACATCCACCTTAGGATCAAATTTGTGGAGTTGACCTTTGTGTTGAGAATGAAACAAGGACACCAAAGGCTTTGAAGAATGAAATTAGAGGAGCCAAATGATGTTGAACTTCATATGGAGTCTTCATCAACCTCTGATTACTAACACTATATTCTGCACATAGCAAGCTGTGTTAACAGCTTCAGCCCAAAAGGTCAATGGCAAACCAGGTCAGGCCAACATAGACCTTGCAGCTTCAATTAGGGTCCTGTTCTTCTCTTCACTACTCCATTTTGTTCTGGAGTCCTTGGATGCTAAACTACCTCTTGATTCCTTTTGATAGATAAAAAATATCAAGTGTGGCTTCTGAATTCAGTTCAATTATCACTCCTTATACACTTGACTGATAGGGAATACTACTTCTCAACATACAACACAAAGTTTATATCATCTGAGCAACCTCAACCTTTGAATGCAAGAAGAAAGTCCATACAAATCTGGAGTAATCATCACAATTACTAGACAATATTCTTCTTTGCCATGCTCATCACTCTCACATGACCCAAATTTTAATGTGCAGTAACTCCAAGCAGCAGTGGACTTGGTTCTTCAATAGGAGGGAATGAGATTTGTGTGTTTTCCTTTTAAACAAGAAGTGCAGGTTTCATCACAGTGGAACTCCCGTATTGGAGACTCTCCACTAAACTATTGTGGATCAGCTGATTCATGTTTTTGAGATAAACATGACCCCGCCTTCTATGCCACAGTTTAGATTCCTGAGGAGAGGCTTTGGAGAACAGACAAGGATGACCTTCAAATCAATCTTTTTGACAAATCCAAGGCATATACTCTTCCAATCTTGTTGGCCTTCAGGAGAGTATGATCATCCAATACCTTGTCAATCAGCCTCAGAACTTGGGAAGACAGAATCCTGCAGTTCTGGCTGGTGAAAGTGGAACATGCCCTTTATCCACATCTGACTGACACTCAGTAATTATACTGAGATTCTCCCATGGTTAACATCATCAAATCTGATATCTCCATTAGACACATATCCTTTCCCGATGATGTAACCCTTGCATCATTTCCAAATTAAACAAATCCCTTCTTTCCTTGAGAGTAGTCCTTAAGAAGAGAACTGCTCCCACTCATATGCATAGATCCTCCACTATCTACATACCAGATGCTCCTTTGGCAGCTGAAGAACCCTGCATTTATCATAAAGAACTAGTTAGGTTTTGAGACCCAACCTTTTGGTTTTGGGTCTGTTTTCATCAACAGATTAACCATAACTTGTTCTTATGATTAACAGCTATGAAGAAGGAGATGGTGCTGAAATGGATTCCTTGGATTTAGGCTTGGAATGCCTTTTCAGTGGTTTGATCACACGTGCATCTAGTTGGTTAACTCTCCCCAACAAATGCTGAACATCATAACAAGTTGTGTTTGATTTGTAGCCAAAGCTTTCAGCTCTTGTGAATATCAGTACTTGTTATGATGAGTTCCTGTGGCCCACCATTTCCTCCTGAAATTCACAGACTTAGTTGATTTTATATCATGAGGAGCTATCAGCTGTTTTATGATAAACCCATCCTTCTTTTTGGATTTGGATGAAGGCTTGGGTTTATCACATTGGGATGACTGTGGTCAAACTTGGTCTCAAACTCATTTTCATTTCATCCATCTGGATTTAATGAGCTTATCTCTGTTGAGTTGGAACCCTTTCTGTACCAACATTCATCAGAAAGATGATTGATTTACCACAATATTTCACATGGCTTATTCTTCATCTTGAATTGATCAACTGCTGATGTGGAAACTACTTAAGGTGTGCTCTTCAGTACTTTCCTCCTTTAAGCATTGTGTTAAGTACTGAAGGATCTGTAACAACTGAAGACTTGTTCTTTGCTGTTCTCTATCAGCAGTTGTTAATCCTTTTTATTCAGCTGATTTGAAATGCTTTTCAGATGTTTGTGTCTTTCCCTTCAGTGCTTGAGATACTTTGAGGGACAACATCTGAAGTACTCAGCTTCATGTGCTTATCAGTAGTTGACCCATCAGGCAATTGATTTGCTGAGGTATCAACACTGATTTCATCTTGTGATTTTGGGTGATCACTTGAGGATGATGCACAATGATATATGGTTTGGAAATTACTTTCACCTTCAAGTTTACTATTGATTTTGGAGTAAAATATGTAGGTGGTGCAATGTGGTTGTAACCTATTCCAAACTTCACCTTCGAAGCAGATTGCTTGCTAAGCAGCATTTCAAATTCCTTGCAGGATGATACCCAGCACGGTCACACTCAACTGGGTAACTGCAAGTTTTTCTTTGAGTTCTCTGTGGTTCTCAAGAATGCCCACTAGCTTAGCTTTCATCATTTAATTGGCATTTAAGCTTATAAATCTCATCATCTTTATCCTTAGTCAAGACTCATATTCAGCTTTTCTTTTGGAAATAGTTTTCTCAAGCTCAAGATTTTGATTAATAAAGCTACATTTGCCTCTCTAATAGAGATAAATGCAGCTATGTAAGATTCAGAACATAGCTTGGCCTTAGCCTCAGAGGATACCGGGTATCTGTGATGAAGATGCATTGGAGCTTGAACTCTCAGTAGACTCCGGGCCATGAGAGCTAGATTCCCAAAAGGATGTTCACCACCATGTTGACCATCACCAGCAAATAATTGCTCATTACCAGAGATCATCTGGTAAATGCTCCAGTCAACAACCCCAGGGTGGGTGCGGAACCTATGATGAGGTGTGATTTAGATGATTGAGATGGTAGAGGCTCAGGTAAGGCTTGAGGTTGTTGTGCAATAGGAACTTGAACTTGATTTGGCTGAGGCATATAATAGCAGGGATATGGATATGACATTGGACCCTGAGGGACAAAATATGCAGGAGATATAGGTGTGAATGATGTCTAGAACTAGCAGGATGTGCCCTCTCTATTTTGTGAACTATTGTTTGGAAAAGTCACAAATGGTGCAGAGGAGTTAGATCCAGTTGATCTACACTCTCTTGCAAAGTGCCCAAGCCTGTGGCATTTGTGACACTTCAATTACTCTTGTCAAAACCAACTTTGGTTTTGCCTGAGAGTCCTGGAAATTTCCTACCAGTTCTCTTGTAGAACTTTTGAGATCTGATATTAATCAAGGCCATTTGGCTCAGAATATCCATCTCTTCTAAGTCATCATCAGCAACACCCTTTAAATCATCCATAATGAAACACAAATGTCACTATTACAGCCTGACTGACTGTCAACACTAACAAATGCTGATCTGAACTGTTTGAAGAGAAATCTATATGCTCATCATAATTGCTTTCTGATGCAGCATATTCTGACTCATGACCAACCAAGGCAGTGTTCCCTGGTACAAAGTCATCAGTGAGCTTTCTTGATGATGCAGTTTCTTTTTTGCTCTATCTCTGTTTCAAATGTAAGCAGTTTCCCATGGAGTTGGGTGAGAGATAGGCTATCCAGATTTGCACTGGAGCGTAGGAAAATGGTATATGTGTCCCATCTCCAGGCAGTGATCTGAGGAATCTGTTGTCACTGACTATTAGTGTATTCATGTTGACCATTTTCAGCTCAGAGATCAAACAAGAAGAACGCTCAAACTGTTGATCAGTGACTCACCCTTCCTATGAGAGAATGTCCTATTGTTGGCAAGGATTTCTTTGTTGTTTGCTAAGACCTCATCTGTTCCACCAAATTGTTCCTTCAATGCATTCCAGAGGTCATGAGCAGTTTCATGATGCATAAGCCAGAATAGATTTCATTAGGCAGAGCCATGGCCCGAATACCATGCGCTTAGCATCAATCTCAAACAGTTTTCGATCCTCATCTGAGTATTGTTCCTTCTTCTCCTCGAAACCATTGGTTGGTTTCCGGATTGTTCACCATAGCTTGTGTGGACCATGTACCACAGATGTCCAACAACCTGAACTGTTAATAGACAGGTGATGAAGCATCTTTGTTACCATATGTTATACTCAGTCCTAACCAGCATCGGAGGCTTGGTTGAGGAACCAGTATTGTGAGGGTCATTAGAAGGAGTAGTCATTCTCATTAAACCAAATTCAATTAAGTTTTAACTGATTTAGAACAAAACAGAACAAACCAATATGAACAAGAGAGAAAAGTCAACGCAAATAACCGAAAGCAGCAGAAATTCATGATCTATAACTAATTCTTGCAATATGCTAATTCAATCAAACTTAGATATCAAAATAGCAGTTTCAATGATCAATTGTTAGATCGATCAATGATTAACCTGCTCTGATACCATTTGTTAGGATCAGTGATAAGTTTGATTAATTAGAGAGTATTGCAGCGGAATTCGAACAATGAATTAAACAATTCACAAGAACACAATTGATATTCAATGTAACAGTAAACGGTTAGAGAAAGAGAGAATTCTGCAAAAGAAATATTTCATTCATATGCTTTCGTGGTGGCTCAATGTCATGCGTTACAACTAGGTCAATTTCTTTATAGGAACATGTGACTGTTGCTGATGTCACTTGATAGTGACATCTAACGAATTATTCAAACTACTGAAACTATGCAAACTACTGAGAATGTTCTCAACTACTGATTACATCTTAGAGAATGCTTAAGTACCAAAACTAAAACTACTGAACTACAACTACTGAAACTATAACTACTGAAAAGTAATCTAACGTACGAAAGGAAACCATCACAACTACTGAAGTTAATTACTTCAGCTGTTGTGACACTACTGATCACTTTGGTCTTCAGTCTTTGTCTTGTCTGTGTTCTCAGTACTTTACTTTCAGACTTTGTCTTCAGCTGATGGCTTCAGATTTGTCTGCAGACCTTGTAATCAGCTGATCTCTTCAGTTGTTGTGATCTTCTTCAGCAGTTGTAATGTCTGTGGGACTTATAGGTTTTTCTGATCAGGCTCATTGGTTCTTTGGTCAAACACTCTTAGTACAACCATAGGATCTATTACTGTGAATTACCTTCTTCAAATGAGCCCAAACCAAGCAAGGCTTGGGTTTCCAGATGTAACTAATCATTCTTGTTGTGCAGGGACAGCTGAAGAACACAGCAATGACTGGATCATGACAGTGGCTGTTCCAGGCACATGACGGCAATAGGTCACTACTCCAGAACTTGAAAGGATTGATGGAGGACAGTTGCTTTTGGAGGAGATGAAGGCGGTTACATTTATAGAAGGGGCAAGGTCACAAATGGTAAGCTAAGCAAAGAAAGGTAAACTTTGTAAGGAGCTTGGATACAATCTTCTGAGGTATCAATTTTGTGATCAGAGTCATAACGTGCTTTTACTGAGCATGAGTGCATGTTCTTAAGCCTGGTGTGGTCATTCCTCATGTGCATATCCTACTTAGAGCTCGGGAAAGGAAACATGTACAAGATGGATTTGCAAGAAACCTCTCCCTCTGGAGAAGTTTCATGCTTTCTGTCTAAAGATAATAGTGATGAGTCTTTCCTATGGCATAAAAGAATGTGCCATGTAAACTTTAAGAACATGAATAAACTGATTAAGCATGATTTGGTAACTGGAATGCAAAGAAAGAGTTTACAAGTGATGACCACGTGTTGCATGCCTGAAAGGGAAGCAACATAAGGTATCTCACAAGCCTAAGGAAAAGAACTCCATCACTACACCCTGCACTTGTTACATATGGATCTCTTTGGCCCCCCAGTGTAATGAGTTTAGGAAGGACCTTATACCGTCTAGTGATCACAGATGACTTCACAAGATTCACTTGGGTTTTCTTCCTTAGAACTAAGGGTGAGACTCCTAAGATTCTAAAGAATTCATCTTAAAGATTGAGAATCAATCTGATCACAAGGTCAAGATCATAAGATGTGATCAAGGAATCGAATTTAAGAACCATATCCTTGATACATTCTGTGATGAAAAGGGTATTACAAGACAATTTAGTGCTCCCAGGACTCCTCAGCAAAATGGTGTTGCTGAGAGGAGAAACAGGACACTGATTGAAGCTGCAAGAACCATGTTGTCTGACTCTAAACTGGCTATCACCTTCTGGGCAGAGGCAGTTAACACTGCCTGCTATGTGCAGAATAGGGTTTTAGTAGTTAAGACTCATGGCAAAACTCCTTATAACTTTGGCACAAGAGGAGACCTTTCATTGGTTTTCTTAGGTCATTTGGATGTCCTTGCATCATCTTGAATACCAAAGATCAAATTGCCAAGTTTGTGAGAAATCAGATGATGGACACTTTATTGGATACTCTTCCTAAGCTAAGGCTTATAGAGTATACAATCTTAGAACTAGAATTGTTGAGGAGTCAGCCAATGTGACTTTCAATGAACACACACCTGTGTTGCTGGTTCTGGTCTGGATTGGTTTTTGATCTTGATTTGGTACCAACTGTTTTAACAAATCTTGTGAGAATGTTTAGGATCTGCAGAAAATTTAAATACAGATGATCCTAATCCAAGATTTGAGCTAGGAAGATCTTCAAGACACATATTTTCAGCTCCAGTTGGAACCACTTCTGCAAATGAGGTTTTTGTCAGCCCAACAATGATAAATCAACTGATACATCTGGTATGCCTTCAAATTCCAGCTCAGAGGCTCTACTGTAGAAGACATCAATGGTGATGGTGATAGTGACCAAGAATTTCTGATGCCACTAACCACACCATAGATGAGAACATCAATGATGTCACAACTGCTTGGATCAAGTTTCTCTTGAAAAGTGTGCTGATGTGGTGGGAGAAACATCTATGCCAGATCTAAAATTTTCAAATTTAGATCTTTCTCAACGAACTGTTGTGATCCCTCAGCTTAGGATCCACAAGTCTCACCTACCACAAACATCATTGGAGATGTTGTCTCAGGGGTAAAGACAAGAGGACAAATCCATGAAGCAAATGTTTATCTTCAATCTTGTTTTCTATACCAGATAGGGCCAAAGAAAGTTGATGAAGCTCTAAAGGATGGAAGTTGGGTTGAAGCTATGCAACAAGAGCTGCTTCAATTCAAAAGGCAAAAAGTTTGGAACCTTTGTCCTCTTCCTTCTAGGAAGACTACCATTGGAACCAAATGGGTGTTTAGGAACAAGAAGATGATAGAGCATCATCATCAAGAACAAAGCTAGACTAGTTGTTCAAGGATACACACAAGAAGAATGGATTGACTACCACTGATGGCTTTGCTCCAGTGGCAAGATTAGAAGCTGTTAGGATATTCCTGGCATTTGCTGCATCCAAGAACTTCAAGGTCTTTCAACTTGATGTGAAGTGTGCCTTTTTATATGGAGTGATAGATGAAGAGGTTTATGTCAAACTGTCACTGATTTTGCAGATCCTGATCATCCTGATTAT
>JACCIX010001521.1:0-17702 GCA_025506515.1 Flaveria trinervia
ATAACTCCCCAGTTATGTCCAAGACTCAACCTACTGAAGCCGCATAGGTATCCTCTCAACAGGATCCTATTGCAACCACAATTGGGGATCCACATTTCTGGAACCTCTCTCAATTGAGAGGGTTACCATGAAGAGCACCTCTCACCTCGGGTGCAATCTGCTTCACACCAATCTCCACATGCAAACCGCCCCTCATAGCCCAACACCGATAGTTGCTAAAGTGTTGAGTCAGTTGCATTCCTCACCCCCTCCCCAGAAACCACTTACCACTTGGAATACCTCCACTATGGAGGGGGAGGATCAAAATGCTTCTGATAACCCACAGCACAGGGGTTACAATGTTCAATCTCCAAGTGTAGAAACGGAGGTTAGAACATCTGGTAAGGCTTCACTTCTCTGATTCAGCAAATGATCAGGATGAAGTTGGTAGCATCCATAAGACCTTACCAGAGCAACTGCCAATGAAGGACACAGTCCTGAGGCAGGAAGTCCCGTACCAAGAACAAGGGGCACATGCTTCTATTGATCTACACTCAGAGCATGTACATCCTAATTCAATCAGGAGTCAAGTGATTCAGCACAGACTGATGATGACCTGGGCTTTTTCTATGATGTATTAGCCCATAATACCATCCTGAGACTGAGGTGAACAGACTCAAAGAGTTGTTAGACGAAATGTCTCAGGATCAAAGTCCACCTACCCCACAAACCCCACAGATGGCACCTTCCATTGAAGGTTCCCCAAACACTGAGCCTACACACTTAACTAAGCCACCAGCCACTACTTTTGGGATCACCTCTCAGGGACAGAACCTCTCTGAGCAGATGGTTGCTATCTTTCAAAACTCCATACCTCTCATCACTCCCCATCATCACTGACATAGTGCATAAAGCCTTTGATGAGAGGATATCCTCAAATCTTCAAACCCTCATTGATGATGTTGTTCACAATCTCTTTCTGTCTTTCAAGCCCCTGCTCCAATGCAACCAAACCGGGGAGACTTCCAAGTCTAAGGCAGTGAAAGAAAAGAAAAGAAAAAGAGTTGATGATGAGAAAGAACCTGCAAAAGAGAAGGAGGTGGAGAAAGAACTGATCTCAGAACAGTTGATCACAGATAAAGAGAAGGAAGATCAGCTGATCACATATAAAAGAAAGAAAAGTGCTAAGTCAATAGCTGATGAAGATAAATCCTTAGAAGATCTTGTCAAAGATGCTAATGAAGCTCACAGCAGATCCATGGATAAAATTATAGATCAGCTCTTTCGACAATGTCATGACACAGCCACACTAGACATTGAGATCAGAAGGCTAGAATAGAGGAGATTCAAGCTAGATGGGCTGGTTATAGTGTGATGGAAAGGGAAAGATTGGAGATAGTGATCAGATTCATTGCCAAGTACCTTGGAAGATCATTGACAGAGATAAAGGCCTGGTCCAGAGATAGTATCTTGGAGATAACCAAGAAGATCTGCTCTGTTGGAGGCTATAATAAGGGGTTGATAATTGAAGCACTGGATGAAGCAGGTGCAGGGAAGAGAACTGAAATGGCAAAGCTCTCCAAAGCCAAACTCACCACCAAAATGCTAAGTCAGTCTTCTCACACTCCCACTCAAACACAACCCTTATCTCTAAAATCTCCCAAATCTATCCCTAAACCAAAGCTACCCACAACTCAACCCATAAAACCAATCCCTTTACCCCAAAAACCACCTCAAACCTTACCCAGTGATGCACCCAGAAGGAGGAGAAGGTGTTGAGTGTAGAAGAAGTTGAAGTAGAGGATGATGATTATGATAGTCTGCCAATCTTTGTTGTTCTCAAACTCAAATCACCTGAGCACAGAAGTCAACAAGTGATTACTCCTGACATGCAAATGTAGATGGTGAAGGTAAATATTGAAGAAGCAAAACAGCAGAAACAGCACGATGAGAAGTTTCTCAGATGGTTGATAAGGATTTCCCTCCGTCCTCATCCATTCAAGAAATGAAGAAACAGGAGGCTGTACACTCTTAGACATACTTTTCAACATCAAAAAGAAAGAGTGTGGATCTGGCCAGACCCCAGAGTAAGCTCTAGAATTCATAAGAAGAATTACCAAGTAGATATCATGGCCAAGTGAAGAAGACCTTGAATGCTACAATTACATTGGCCATGGTAGTCTCACCCTAGGACATCATTGAAGAATTCAAGAGAGCTCACAAATCCAAGACAACCCCTCAATCTATTCTTGAGAACAAAATGATCAAGAAGGCGTTGTTATACAAAAGACTTGAAGATCTTCAGAAGAGTGAACTCCGGTTGTTGCTTGAAGGCTCTCACCCTGATGAATTTGCTTATAGAGAGATAACAACTGTAGAGTTGAAAAATGGAAAGACAGTGGAATCCCTGTCTGAGAATTATGGCCCAGAGTTCTTCTTCGAGGGAGAAGAAGAAGAACTCACCAAGGAGTAACAAGTTGTTCTCCTTGAGGCCTATGCTAGTGAGTCTTATAGACTCATTAATGGGAATTAGGTTCATGGTTGGGACAAGACTCTGTGTCCAGTTTCCCAAGATAGAGTTCCCTTCCATACTTAGCCAAACAAAAGATTAGAAACCTTTTCTGGCCTATGCTTAACTGTTACCTCTGAAGCTGATCAAGAGGGTGTTTCTGCCAAGAATAAGGGGATCATCAATAAGTTTAGAGGTTTTGGCTGCATTGGTTCAGGGGGAGTTTGTTGGACCAAAAGAACCAATGAGCCTGATCAGAAAACCTCTAAGTCCCACAGACATTACAACTGCTGAAGACGATCAGAACAGCTGAAGACATCAGCTGATTACAAGGTCTGAAGACAAGAACTGAAGACTGCTACTGAAGACAAAGTCTGAAAGTAAAGAACTAAGACAAAGTCTGAAGCTATTAGCTGAAGACAAAGTCTGAAAGTAAAGAACTGAAGACAGAGTTTGAAGCTATCAGCTGAAGACAAAGTCTGAAAGTAATGTACCGAAGACAAAGTCTAAATCTATCAGCTGAAGACAAAGTCTGAAAGTAAAAGTCTGAAGAAGAAAGACTGAAGACAAAGACTGAAGACCAAAATGATTAGTAGTTGTCACAACAACTGAAGTTATCAACTTCAGTAGTGTGATGGTTTCCTTTCAGTACTTGTAATTTACTTTTCCGTAGTTATAGTTTCAGTAGTTTAGTTTCAGTAGTTTTTATGTTTCTTGTACTTAGCATTCTCTGAGATGTAATCAGTAGTTGAGAACATCTCATATTTGCATAGTTTCAGTAGTTTGAATAATTCTGTTAGATGTCACTATCAAGTGACATCAGCAGACGTCACATATCCTATATAAGGAATGTCGACCTAATTGTAAAGTGTGACATTGAGCCACCACAAAGCATATGATGAAATATCTCTTTTGCAGAATTCTCGTTTTCTATATCCATTTATTGTTATATTGAATATCAATTGTGTTCTTGTGAATTGTTAATTCGTTGTTCGAATTCCGCTGCAATACTCTCTAATTAATCAAACTTAGATCACTGATCCTAACAGACAAGGACCTCTTTCGAGTCTGTTGCGACACAGAGTCGCCCACCTCACACATATGCTTGGAAGCCTTCTATACTTTCTCTTTCATTCATTCATTTATTCATGCATGCATTCATTACGTTCCTCTTTTCATTATCTTCCACTTTACGTTACATAATACTTTCATTACATTTATTACGTTCAATGCAAAGCCAAGGGAAGACATACGTACATATAAGGAACATACATATAATCATAAACATACACAATACAGGCACATCATACATGCATAACACGCATAATCCATCACATCATAACCAGGCCTATCTCACCATATTACCCCTTAAAAACCACTTAGAAGACCTTAAGTCCAAAGTGGACGCATGGGTCCTTCCAAGCGTATGAGCATAAAAATTCTAAGTATAAATTAACCTCGGCGCATCAGTACTATTTGGGCGTCTCTGCCCTGTTTAGGTGCATCAACACTTAACTATAACACTTTGGGTGCATGGCATAACTCAGGCGCATGGCACAACTTAGGCGTATGGCATAACTTAGGCGCATGGCATACTTAGGCGCATGGCATAACTTAGGCGCATGGCATAACTTAGGCGCATGGCATAACCTAGGCGCATAGGCCATATGCTGGGCACATGGCCAGCAAATTGGACGTATGGCCAATTGCTGGGCGCAAGGGCCATCTGCTTTGGGCGCATGGGCCACCTGCTTTGGGTGCATGGGCCATCTGCTGGGCGCAAGGCCAACACTTAGTGTCTGGTCTCTCATGCCAACGCATGACACTATTTAGGCGCCATGAACTACTGTTCATGTTCATCGAAACATTCTGAAATCCTTTCCCAGGCTACCATTTCCACCCGATAATCACTCTAAGCATACCAAACACAATCTAACATACTAAGGCCATCTAAGCATGCTAAACATCGTGTCTAACCCATAATCATCACTATAACATGCATACATACATACAACATTCGACATAAGGCTGTAAACCCACGGTTTCTTTAAAAGATTTTACCTACGTACGCATAATAGCGCCAAATTAGTTGGAAATCAGTAAAAGAGGGGTTCTAGAAACTCACCTTTAGTAGCTTTTGAGCAACACCCTCCCGTTCAAGACCCACTTCGATTCAACTCCTTGAATCCTGAAAGTAACTCTATACAACCAAAACTTCGGTCAAGAACTCAATACTCAACTGAAACCAAGCTCAAGGAAGAGAAGACTTACCTTTTTCAGCTTCTTCTTGCTCTTTCTCTCTCTAGAACCGAGCTCTGTTTCTCTCTTCTTCTTTTTAGCCGTGAAGAAGATGATGAAGAAGGAAGAATAGGCAACCATGCCCTTAAAATCTTAAAATATAAGATTTGTACTTTGTACAACCTTTTCCCCTCCATTTGTGCACAATTTCCATTCTTTTTATTTACTTTTCTTTTCCTTCCGTTTAAGTATAAATTTCAGGGTGTTACACTTTGATTTTTTCAGCTTGTTGTGATTATGCTCTCCTATACCCTTGCAATTCATTAATGCATTTTTCACTACAAAGGTTAGATTTTACCTCAGTAGGCATTGAAGATGGTCCATCTTTATGTGAGCCATAAGAGCATGATTTTGAAATTCAGGCTTGACTTCCTCTACATACATATTCCAGTCACAACTCCATCTTGCTTTATTACAAGAGCACTGGCTGAAGACTGATTGCTTCCATGAGCTTGATTTGTCAGTGGGGGTGGATTCTGATATGATTAGAGTTGATGATACTGTTGCTGTTGGTTGTTGGAGTGGAAGCTTGGGTTAGGCTGTGAGGATGATTAGCCAGGAGAGTTCCTTTGATAGTTGTTTCTCTTGGGGTATTGCACTCTCTTGAGAAATGGCTAGCCATGCCATAGTTAAAGCATTTGACCTTGGATTTATCATATCCAAGTTTTGTATTCTCATTCAGGCTTAGTTTTCTTCCTTTTCTAAAGAATTTCTTAGCTCTCATTGCAATCATGGCCATTTGCCATTGTAGATCCATTTCTTCCACTTCATCTGCATCCATTTCCTCCAGATCTTCTTGAATGAGATGAGCAGAAGTAAGTCTTCCTCCTAAGTAGGCTTCAAAGCTTACAACAAAGCATTATAAGTTCCCTTTTTTTCTTCTGATCTTGAGTCTTCAGATTGGTTTGAGGAATAGTATTGACTATGGGAGTTGAGGAGCAGCAGTGACTGTAGAGGTTGAGATGAGGTTGAAGGATGATTGATTCATGGAGTTGTAATGAACCCAGTATTCTTCATTTGATCTCTAGATGAGATAAAATCATCCTCGTCAGTGACGAATGCATTTTCCACAGAATGAGATTCTCATGGAAATTTGTAAGCCTTAATTACTCTAGGTCCACCAAGATTTCTTCTTCTTTTATCAAGTTCTAAAGCTTCATTTTGGCTATCATGAGTGAGTAGTACTCTCAAGATCAAGAGTATTTTTCATTGGGTTACTTTGTTTCCAGCTTTCAGGGAGACTGTGAAGCATCTTTTTGTTTAATTCTTTAATTTTGTAAATGAGTTCCATGATTTCCAAGTCATTTACTAACTGTACAAATCTGTGCAGTTGCTTAGAGATTGACTCTCCCTTGGTGTGGTGAAATATTTCATACTGATTAACAAGCTTGTCTTTGTTGATTTCAGCCACTTCACTACTTCCTTCACACATGATTTTGAGTGCATCCCACACAACTTTTGCAGTTTCATACTTCTCCAGTCTTTTCAGCACATCCATCTTGAGTGCTTGAGTCAGAATTGAGTAGGCTTTGAGGTCTATCTTGATTTTCTTGTAGTCTTCTTCATCTAAGTCAGATCTTCAATGGGTATTCTAGCAGTTCTGTATATTACAGCTTGATGTGTGGCCCCTTGCATATTGATATCCAGAAATCAGGATCTACACCTGTGATGTAATTCCTAAACCTGATTTTCCACTGTTTAAACTTAGATTTATGTTTAAGCATCAGAGGTTTAGGTGTATGACCAAGTTTTAAGTAGTTGTTAGAATCCATTTTAACTATGTGTTTAACTTGTATAATGTAGATTTAGATGATTTTGGGATTGATTAGTCCAACTTAGTCCAAACAGTTCCAATGGAATTCAGAAACAGATTTGTGATGATACTGAGTTTCTTGAGTTTCTTGGTGTTGTGAGTATTTTGATGAGTATGTGTTAACAAGAGTAATTTCTGTTGTTTACTAAGTAGAGAATATGATATACTCTCCTAGCAACTCGATTACCAGATCAATCGAATTCTATTCAGTTCTTTCACAATCTGAAAAGAATCAAGAGCCAAACTCTGATACCAATTGACTGGGGTTGAGTAAGAGTAATATTCTTATTGTAAATCGAATATGGTAACCAAGTCAATGACTAAATGGCGGAAACAAACAATCAAAGAACATTCGATGCAAGAAAAATACTCATAAATGCTTTTGTATTGATATATCAAAGTTGATGATTACAGAGAATAATACAACAAAGATTCTCTATGTATCCAGCCGTCCCTCATGTACGAGGTATCTATTCTATTTATAGGCAGACAAGATGCCTTTTACAGAATGACTAAACTACCCCTGACCTATTACATCAGAACTAGTCTAAGTCTTCATCCGCATCTTTGCTTGTTCATCCGCATTGACAAATGTGGATGAGTTAACTTGATCAGCATTTCTTCACTTGATCAACCTCATTAGTATGTTGGTCATACGCATTGGTTAATGCGGATGAACAAATACTTGTGCACATTTGTTCCGTCATCCGCATTTGTCAATGCGGATGAGCAAAGTCTTGTCCGTATTTACTTTGTCTTCCGCATTAGTCAATGCGGAAGAGTAAGTACTTGTCCGCATCCATTCTTGGTCTTCAACATTTGTCAATGCGGAAGAACAAATACTTGTCCGTATTTGTTTTATGCCTTCCACATTTGACAAATGCGGGAGACAATACTTTATTCTTCTTCGAAGATTCTTCATCCGCATTTCTTCTTAGACTTAAGGGATTTCAGCAGAACAATCATCAAATCATCCATTGAGTTGGCATGTATGATCCTTTTAAGGGTCCAACAATAGGGTAATTAACCTCATGAACCTTTAACTATCGGGATGGATAGGCTATAACTTTTCCCCTCTGTATTAACACACACCCTAACCCCAAGTAGGAAGCATCAGAATAAACCACTAGATCTTCACTTCCATCAGGTAATGACAGAACAGGAGCTTGAGTCAACCTCGCCTTTAACTCCTCGAATGCCTTCTCATGAGCTTGACACGATACAAACTTTACATCTTTTCGGGTCAACTTGGTTAGTGGAGAAGCAATCTTAGAGAAGTCTTGAATGAATGTTCTGTAGTAGCCCACCAAACCAAGAAACAACGAATCTCGGATGGCGTCTTTGGAGACTTCCATTGCATCACCACCTCCACCTTTGCTCGATCCATCATAATCCCCTCGGGATTCACTACATGACCCAAAAATTGAACTTCGTGCAACCAGAACCCACACTTAGAGAATTTAGCATACAGTTTCTCCCTTCTCAACGTCTCCAGCACCTCCTGAATGTGACCAGCATGCTACTCCTCATTCTTGGAATAAATCAAGATATCATCGATAAACACAATCACTGATTCATCCAACATCGGCTGACACACTCGATTCATGAGGTCCATAAAAGCCGCTGGCACATTGGTGAAACCAAACGACATAACGAGAAACTCATAGTGACCATAACGCGTGCGAAAAGCTGTATTAGGAATGTCTTGCTCCTTAACCTTCGGCTGATGATAACCACATTGAAGGTCCATGCTCGAAAACCAACTGGCACCTTGAAGCTGATCAAATAGGTCATCAATCCTCGGTAATGGGTATCGGTTCTCTATTGTCAACTTATTCAGCTCACGGTAGTCTATATACATCCTCATGCAACCGTCTTTCTTCTTCAAGGACAGATACTCGGCCTAATAAACCCCTTAACGAGCAGCTCTTGTAGTTGCTCCATCAATTCTTTCATCTTAGTCGGAGCCAAACGATACGGTGCTTGGCAACAGGTTGGGCACCTGGTATAAATCAATCTACAACTCGATCTCTCTGTCAGGTGGCGCTCCTGATAAGTCTTCTGGGACATATCTAGAAATTTACACATAATTGGTACATCAGACAGTTGTGGGGTTGGTGTTTCCACGTCCTTCACATAGGCTAAGTAGACACTACATCCACGGCTCATGCACTTTCCCCCCACCGCCACCGAAATCACTTTCGGAATCATAATGACTCGACACCATAAACCGTCACCAAACTCCCGTAAAGCGCTATTAAACGAATCATCTTCTTGTGACACACAATGTTCGCCTCGTAGTCCACCAACCAATCCATCGCAAGAACCACATTGAAACCACCTCAGGTCGAATCAATGGTCTAACCGGAACTTATGCCTTCTAGGTCCCTATCATAACCTTCTACCATCTCAGAAATCCTGGTAGACTTACCTATGGCAGTTTCTACATCAAATGGCACATCAACACTCCTACTACTAGCAGGAAATTTAGCATAGAAAGCAGGTGAAATAAAACTATTACTAGCACCAGAATCGAATAACATAGAGGCTAAAGTTTGGTTTACTAGAAATGTACCTGACACAACATCAGGGTCTGTCCTAGCCTCCTCCTACGTCATCCTAAATGCTCTAGTGCTCGCCCTCGGTCCTTCACCTCCAGTTTTCTTCACCTCAGAACTCAACCCTCGGCTTCTTACAGTCCCTGCTCATTGGCCCTCTGCGCCATAGTTGAAACATCTCATTACTTTGCATTCCCTCACCATATGACCATACTTCCCACACTTGAAGCACACATTTGATCCCCACCTACACTCTGATGTGCTCCTTCCCGCATTTGCTACATCTCTTCACTCCCGCACGGATGTGACCACACGACGGTCATCTACCCGTGCCTTTTTGTACTCGTCGGGGCACCACCCCGACCAAACCTTTTTTCATTCCATTCCGGACACCACCACCTTTCTTGCTACCTTCAGTCACCACCACAGTTCTTTCATCATGCAATCTCCCTGCCAAATCAACCACCGACCTAAACGTGCTTGCCGAGGCAACGATCATGTGCCTACGAATATCCGCCGACAAACCCTGAATGTACCTCTTAATTTGTGACAAAGGTGTCACTTGGTCCGAAACTAGACATGCCATTTCGTTGAATTTAGTGGTGTATTGTTGATGTGTCATTGTTCCCGCCGCCAGCTGCAGGAATTCCCTTTCCACCTTATCCATTTCCTTATTGAATAGAACTCCTCAATCACCAACTTTTTCAACTCAGATCACTTCATTCTCCTAATTGCCTAACTACCCTCTGCTTGGACTATATTTTCCCACTAACACAGAGCCGAGTCCACAAACGAGTGGGCAGCAAATTTCACCTTCTAGCCTTCTCGGCACTCGCGGATATTTAGAACAACTTCCATTTCTCTCACCCATCGGTGAGCAGCAGCAGCAGTGCCATTACCATCAAAAGTATGGGGCTTGCACATTTGAAATACCCCGTAGTACAGCCTTGTGCCGCCTCCGGTGCAGGCTCTTCTTTCCTCCTCTTCATCATCGGAGAGAACCGTTTCAGGCTCCGGTCGCTCCCGTTCTCCCTAGGACATGTTCCTCTCCTTTCTTTCCCCTTCCCTTACAACCTTGATCATTTCAGTCACTACAGACGATAAGATCGTCTGCATGACTTCATGCACTCTTCAACAACAGCCTCCTTTACTGAGGCTCTTAGATTAACACTCTCATCTCCGCCCTCTGGATGAGGGGTCTCAGGTTCTTCATGAACCACCTTTTCGGCTCTAGGGCTTCCTCTCGTAGCCCATGGTTCAGCACCACAGCCTGCATCACATGAAACTTTAGATGATCTACCACCAGCCATCCTCTAACACACACACATGAAATATTCAAACACCAACATGGTCATTCAGGGGAACAACTTAGTTTATGTTAAGTATAGTAAGTCCCTAATTACAGTGGTGAGTTGTGATTAGCCACATACTTTACTCTTCATACCCCAAGCACTTCCTATCCTGACTATATCAGTATCTAAATCTACAAGCAACACATAAACCACATTACATGCGCACGTAATACCGGTTAACATTAAGAAAATACCTCATGGCACGTAGCTACTCATACTGGCATTCCTTCCCTTGCATCCCATTTTAAGATTAAGTTAAGGTTTATTTTGAAAAATTAACCATTTTACTTAAACTTTGGCTTTGATACCAACTTGTAAGGCCCCGTTCCCAGGACGCTCACAGCTGGTCAATCATTGCACAAAAAATATAATTACATTAACTTGAAATAAACGTTGCAGCAGAAACATTAAAAACAACATTTTTATTAAATATGCTTTTGCAAAATAATACAACATTTGTTACACAATTTCATTTGTTCAATTTACAATGCAAAAACATTAACAAAAGAACGCCATCCAAAATCCAAGTAGTTGCCCCATGCCATCCATAACAACTTTACCTGCCAACTGAAAAATGCATAAAAAGTCAGCGTTTCTGAGTGGGATCTAGTTTTAAAATAAAACATACTTTACTTTCATTAAAACCGTTCATTACTTTTGTATGTGGTCACACATCATACGTACATATAGATAATATCATTATTATCTTCGTCATTCGTTAATTCATTCCGTACATTCGTCATTAAATATTTACTTTCATTGGAACCAATGCCATGTGCTTCACCCCACCGTCATGCATAAAGCCGGTACTGGACCTGAGGTCTTTCAAAGACCCTGAACATTGTGCACGAAGCTGACTCCAGTACCTAGGGTAAGCGGCAAGGGTCCTACACATATGGTCAATCATAAGGATTGGAACCCTGTGTGCATCCTCATGGGGTATTTAACCCGAACATAGTTGAGTTGACACCCCTTATTGGGTGTGAACCTCCATTCATACGCTTAATCACATAGATTAAGCCCCAGTGTGCATCCTTCTAGGGTAGCTAACCCACCCGCACATGGTTGAGCTAACACTATTCATTTAGTGTGAACCTCCTTACATTTGCTTGCAAGCCTTTCTTTCATTCATTCATCAACGCATGCATTCCTTCATTACGTTCTAGTTTTCATTATCTTCCACTTTACATTACCTAATACGTTTCATTTCATTCAGTAACATTTAACGTAAAGCCACGGGAAAATAATCATACATAACAGGAACCTAAACATAAACATACAACATCGCGATACAAGGCACCATCATACATGCACAACATACATCATTGATCATGTGAGTGTGAGCATTTGAACCATCAACATCAGCTGATAGGTTCAAAGAGGGCTTGATGCTGACTGCTACTTCTGATTGTGCTGCATCAGAAAGTAGATCACATGATGTGATGGATTGGTTATCACTCTCACCATCATATTCTACCTCCGCTCTTGGGGTAAAATCTGTAAGTGGAGCAGTGTGATTGAACCAATTCCAAACTTCACATTGGAAGCAGATTGCTTACTAAGAAGCATTTCAAAACCTTTGCATGATTGTACCCATCTATCACACTCTAACTGGGTAACTGCAAGGGTTTCTTTGAGATCTTTGTACTTCTCTAGAAGTACCTCTTCTCTAGCCTTATCATCAATTATTTGGCAATTCAGTTTATAAATCTCATCATTTTTATCTTTAAGCACAGACTCAAACTCAGCTTTGTTTTTGGAAATTATTTGTTCTAGCTCAATGTTCTTATTAATTAGAGCTACATTTGCTTCTCTAATGGAAGCAAATGCTGCTATGCATGGATCAGAACATAATTTGGCTTTTGCCTCAGAGGATACCTGTGATACCTAAGGTGTAGAGGCATTAGAAAATGAAGTTCAGCAGACTCCAAAGCCATAAGAGCTAGATTCCCAAAAGGACTGTCACCACCATGTTGACCAGCACCTGAGAACAGTTGGTCATGACCAGACATGTCATCTGGTAAACTGCTCCAGTCAACAACTCCTGGGGTGAAGAAGTTGTGTTGTTGAGGTTGAGTTTGTTGATGAGATTGGGATGGCTGAGGTTCTGGTAGTGCATGAGGTTGTGGTGCCATAGGAACTTGAACTTGATTTGACTGTGGCATGTAATAACAAGGGTACGGATATGGCATTTGACCTGAGGAACAAAATATGCTGGAGATTGTTGTTGAGGATGATGACTAGAAGTGACAGGATGTTGCCCTCTGTGTGTTGACTATTGCCAGGAAAAGTCACAAAGGGTGCAGTGGAGTCAGATCAGTTGATCTACACTCTCTTGCAAAGTGTCCAAGCCTTTGGCATTTGTGACACCTCAACTTGCTCTTGTCAAAACCAACTTTGGTTTCGCCTGAGAGTCCTAGGAGTTTTTCCAGTTCTTTTATAGAACTTCTGAGATCTGATATTTATCAGGGCCATTTGGCTCAAAATATCCATCTCTTCTAAGTCGTCATCAGCAATCCCCTTGAGATCATCCATAATGAAGCATAAATTGTCATTATTACACCCAGTAAACTGACCATCAACTCTCACAAATGCAGAATCAGAAGTGCTTGAAGAGAAATTAATATGCTCATCATACTGGCATTCAGATGAAGCATATTCTGACTCATGACCAACCAAGGCAGTGTTGCCTGGTACAAAGTCTTCAGTGAGCTTTCCAGATGAAGACAACTTTCTCTTCTGTTCTATCTCTCTCTCAAACGTGAGCAGTTTCCCATGGAGTTGGGTGAGAGATAGTTTGTCCAAACTTGCACTGGAGCGTAGGACAATAGTATATGTGTCCCATCTCTCAGGCAGTGATCTGAGAATCTGTTATTCATCTGGATATTTGTGTACTCAACTTTGACCATTTTTATTTTAGAGATCAAACAAGAGAACCGCTCATATTGTTGAGTCAGTGTCTCACCCTTTCTATGAGAAAATGTCTCATATTGTTGGGCGAGGATTTCTCTATTATTTGCCAAGACCTCATCTGTTCCTCCAAATTGTTCTTTCAAGGCATTCCAGAGGTCATGGGCAGTTTCATGATGCATTAGCCCAGAGTATATTTCATTTGGCAATGCCATGGCCAGAATTCCATGGGCTTTTGCATCAATTTCAAGCAACTTCTTATCCTCATTGAGTATTGCTCCCTCCTCTTCGGAACCATTTGATTGGTTTCCGGGTTATTCACCATAGGCTTGTGTGGACCATGTACCACTGATGTCCAACACCTGCGCTGTTAACAGACAGGTGATGGAGCATTCGTCATTGCCATATGTTATACTCATTCCTAACCAGCATTGGTGGCTTGGTTGAGGAACCAGTATTGTGAGGATCATTGGAGGGAGTAGTCATTTTCAGTTCAAAACCAATTTAATTCAAGCTTTTAAAAGTTTTACACAGACCACAACAAACTCAATGAAAACCAAGATAAGATCTCAGGATGAATGACCAGAAATACAGAAAATTCAATCTCTATAACCGTTTCTTGCAAAAACAAAAGCTAATTCAATCAAACTTAGATCTTGAATAGCAGTTTCAATGATCAATTATTAGATCGATCAATGATTAACCTGCTCTGATACCATTTGACACGATCAACGATCACAAGTTTGATGTATTAGGGTTCAAAGCAGCGGAATAAGAATAGGAATTAGACAAATTGTAGCAAGAAGTCGATGCTTGTATGCATTAAGCACATACGGTTATAGCGAGAGAATATATTTCTCATTCAAGGAATGTTTATAGATATGGAATGTTTCTAATCAAATCATTCATTCATTCATTCATCCCCTCATTACAATAGGTTGTCACTCCTTATATAGAGTGCAACAATCACTGCTGTTATCACGGAAAGTGACAACTGGCAGATAATACAAAAATAACTAACTCTTAACAAACTACTGAAATGTTCACAACTACTGAGAACATATCAGAGTGTTAAGTACAGAATATAAAACTACTGATTAGAAACTACTGAAACTACAATGACTAAAGAACAAGCTCTTCAGTCGTTTTACAAAACTACTGAAACATAAAACTACTGAAACTAGAAATATAAAACTACTGATATCACAACTACTGAAGAAGTACTCTTCAGCAGTTGTGACAAACTACTGAGGCTTCAGTACTTGATCTTCAGACTTTGACCTTCAGATGTTTCATCAGCTGATGACTTCAGTAGATATCATCAGCTGATGTCTTCAGTCTTTGTCTTCAGACTTGTACATCATTGTTGATCTTCAGCACTTGTAAACTCTTCAGCTGTTGTACTTCACTACTTTGGTCTTTCAGCTTCAGCACTTGTGTTCTTCAACTGTTGTACTTAGTACTTTAGTTCTTCAGCTGTTGAAGTCTTCAGCACTTGATCTTCAGCTGTTGAAGTCTTCAGCACTTGTCAAACTGCTGATGAGGCTTTCAGCAGTTGTTGTGATACCATGTGGGACTTAGAGGTTTTCTGATCTTGGCTCATTGGTTCTTTTGGTCCAACAAACCCCCTTGAACCAATGCAGCCAAAACCTCTAAATTATTTATTATCCCACTTATTGTTGGCAAAATGTTGGTCTTTTTCCTTCTTGATCAGTAGAGAAGATGACCCATGTAAGCTCCGGCCTAGGAAGAAATCTCAGATATTTGTTTGGCAGGTATGAATGGGAACTCTGTTTTGGGGAACTGGACACAGAGTTGTTATCCCATTCATGAGATTTACTTCCCCATAATGAGTCTGTATGACTCTCGAACATAGGCCTCAAGGAGAACAACTTGTTCCTCCTGAGAGAGTTCTTCTACTCCTCCTTCGAAGAAGAACTCTGGACCATAGTACTCTGATAAGTACTTCATGGTCCTGCCATTTTTCAGCTCCACCGTAGTTACCTCCCTATATACAAATTCATCAGGATGGTTGCCTTCAAGGAGTAACTGGAGCTCATTCTTCTGGATGTCTTCAAGCTTTTTATATAACAACCCCTTCTTAATCATCTTGTTTTCTAGTAAAGCTTGAGGGGTCTTCTTTGCTTGGTGAGCTGTCTTGAATTCATCAATGATTTCCCAAGGTGAGACTACATGGCCAAGATGATGGTAGAATCTATTGTTTTTCGTACCTGGCCATTGTATCTGTGTGGAATAGTTCTTTTATGGATTCTAGAACTCACCCTGGGGTCTGGCCATACTCTCACTCTCTCCTTCTGATACTGAAAAGTGTGCCTAAGAGCATGCCCTTTCATGGCTTGAATAGATGATGACTGAGGAAATTCCTTGTCAACCATCTTCAACAGTTGCTCATCATGCTATTTCTGTTGTTCTTCTTCTTCTATCTTGACTCTGACCATTTCCCTTTGAGAGTCAGGTGTGATCATGGGTTGACTTCGGGGTTTTGGTAGCTTTAGAACAACAGAGAGTGGCAGACTATCATCTTCATCCTCCTCTTCTTCTTCTTCGTCCATCCTCAGCACCCTTCTCCTCCTTCTTGGTGCATCACTGGATGATGGTTGGGTTGGTGAAGGAATTGGTTTTGAGGAATGAAGATGTTTGGATTTTGGCTTGGAGATTGGTTGGGAGATTTGAGGGATAGGCTCTGTTTGAGTGGGTGGACGGGAAGGTTGATCCAACATCTTTGTAGTTAGTTTCGCCTTTGTGAGTTTAGCCATCTCTAACCTTTTGCCAGCCCCAGCCTCATCAAGGGCTCCCACAATAATCCCTTTGTTGAATTGCTCAGACAGACAGATTCCGGTGGCTATAGCCAGAATACTGTCCCTGGTCCACGCGCGAATCTCCATTAACGATCTTCCTAATATTTTGCAATAAAGCGGATCATTATTTCCAATCACTCTTTTTCCAGAGTATCATACCCAGCCCATCGGGTCTGAATCTCTTGGACTTCCAACCTTCTGATCTCACTATCCAATTGGCTGTATCAACCCCTGCCTGAAGAGTTTTCAATTATTTTATCCATGGATCGGCTGTGTTAGTGTCAGCTTCTTTTACCAGCTCCTCCAAGGATTTGTCTTCAGCAGTATGATCATCAGCACTTTTCTTTCGCTTGTAAGTGAGCAGAGGTTGCTTTTCTTTCTCCTCCTCTTGGGCTTGCTTCTCTTCTTTCTTTTCCTCTGTTCTTTTCCTCTTCTTTTCTTTCACTGCAGTACTCTCCCCCTTTTTGGATGCATTGGAGGAAGGGGTTTGTACCGCAGAAAGAGTCTTTGTACAGCAGCATCAATCAAGCGTTGTAAAGTTGAGGAAAGCCTCTCATCAATGGCTTTAGTCACAATATCAGTGATTATGGGTGGGATGAGAGGGAGGGAATTTTGAAGTACAGCACCTATTTGCTCAGGGGGGTTCTGTTCCTGAGAAATAGGGCCTGAAGCAGAGGCAGGTGGTGGAGTTTGGAGTGGCTCAGTGTTTGGGAACCTTCAAGTGAAGGTGCCATCTATGGGTGGTAGAGGCATGACAGGATCAGTGATCACAATTTTATGTTTATCAGAATGTAAAGCAGCGGAATACACACAACGAATTAGACAAATTGTAGCAAGCAAACAATATATGTAAGCGTTAAGATCGCATACGTTATAGGGAAGAATATGAATTTCTGATTTCTAGGAATGTTTATAGATGGAGAATATTTCTAATCAAATCAATCAAACATTCCATTCAATTGCTCATATCGCTCAATAATTACAATGGGTTGTCACTCCTTATATAGAGTGCAACAGTCACTGCTGTTATCACGGAAAGTGACAACTGGCAGATCCAATACAGAAATAACTAAATCTTAACAAACTACTGAAATGTTCACAACTACTGAGAACATATCAGCAGGTTAGTACAAAATATAAAACTACTGAAACTACAACGACTGAAGAACAAGCTCTTCAGTCGTTTTACAAAACTACTGAAACATAAACATAAAACTACTGATATCACCACTACTGAAGAAGTACTCTTCAGCAGTTGTGACAAACTACTGAGCTTCAGTACTTGGTCTTCAGACTTTGACCTTCAGGCGTTTCATCAGCTGATGACTTCAGTAGATATCATCAGCTGATGTCTTCAGTCTTTGTCTTCAGACTTTGTAATCAGTTGTTGATCTTCAGTACTTGTGAACTCTTCAGCTGTTGTACTTCAGTACTTTGGTCTTTCAGCTTCAGCACTTGTGTTCT
>JACCIX010001601.1:0-17577 GCA_025506515.1 Flaveria trinervia
TATGAGCACGAAGCACAATATATGTTCTCATCTGGACTTGACATCCAGAAACGCTGCCGATTTCTCTGGCATCATCACATTTCTACTGAGATCGAGGATTGCACATGCTATCTACTCCTTGTACTCCTTATCAATCCATCCAGCAAGCCTTCTGGGAAGGCGCTACAGTCGATAGATCATCTGAGCCTCATTGCATCAGAAGTACCATCTTTGGAGAGGCCATTACTATATCAGAGGAGGATCTGAGGATCGTATTACAGTTGGGGGATGACACTGATTGTTTGACTCAATTACACCCCCTTACAGTCAGAGGATGCTTTCTTAGAGCCAAGTACTCTGGGACATAAATGTTGGGGTACTCACCAAAAGTAACCTCTGTCCCCAGTTTAAATATCTCGCGCACATGCTGCTTAAGTGCATAGCTTCCAGAAAGGGAGGTTTTGATGAGTTGTCTGACCAGATGCAGAACGCGTATGTTGCATTGGTGCTGAACCATCCGTTTAGCTTCTCCAAGATGATCTTCACCTATATGGTGGAGAACATCGAGGGGAAAGGGAAGGAAGGCTTCTGTATGTACCCGAGATTTATGCAAATGATCATAAATCAAAAGCTTCCCTCCTGCCGAAGGAGAAGGAGGATGCGGTAGTCCTCGAGGTGATGGATGATACTACCATGGGGAGGATGAAAGTGTACAAGGGGAAGCAAGTGAAACCTCCTGTCAGGAGGTTGTTTGGTCATCTTGCCCAGGATGACTACGTGGTGCCAGCAAAGAGAAAGTGGCGCCACGATGATAGTGACTCTGATGTGGAATAGATTGCTCTACCCACTCATGACTCAGATGATGATGACAGTGGGATGCTGGAGACGGTATGCCTATTCCACCTAGAGGCACTATGTCTGATGTTGTTCCTCCAGTGTCCGTCCCAGCTGGAGAAGTAGCCGAGTCAGCTGGATTTCATCAGGATTTTGTTCAGGGTGCAGAGGAGGAGGATGAATCGGATGAGGAGCCCCTAACGCGAACTGTGGGAAGCAAAGTTGTTCCCACAGAACATGGGCTGAGGGTGGTTGGTGAACACCCGAGAGACTCCGAAAGACTGATACTGACCCAAGCTATGCACCGGGGTCCGCAGGCAGGGTTGTAGGGGGAGCTTCACCTGAACAGGGACGAGGAGGAAGAGAATGGCTAAACCCCATGGTCAGAAGAAGAAGAAGCGTCGGGTGACCTTCCTTACCACCACACCCACCACAGCCACCACACACACCACAGCCATCACATCCACCACAGCTACACAGCCACCACCATACCTCCCACACAGCACAGACTCCATCCACCACCATATCCTTTACTCCTACATCACCTCCATCATTTCACAGACCTATCTTTACTAGCCACCATCACCACCACCACTTCACACCAAGCAATACCCCCAGCCCATCCCTCACATACTTATGGATCACCTCTACCTCCAATCAGGGTAGAGGAATAGCTGTCTGCGCTTAACAGAATGGTGATGCGCTTACTTGCTGCAGATGAAGAAAAGGCGGCCCAGATCCGCCAGCTTACTGACCTGACTGCTGCACAATCTCACCAAATTGCAGAGCAGGCTCGATTTATAGAGGAGCAGGCCCAACAGATGGCTACTCAGAGCACTGAGATAGCCCAACTCAAATCACATAGTGTCTCATCAAGCAAGAAAATAGAGGAGTTGGAAAAAGCAAAGAAGACTATCCTGCTAAAACTGAAAGGATATAAGGAGGAGCCATTAAAGATCAATGAAGGGGACAGAGATGATGATGATAAAGATAATGATGAGGATGTTGAGGGTGATACTGAGGAGAATGAAGAAACCGAAGGAAATAGGACAGGAGAAGGACGATGATGATGAAGCAGGAGGAGGGGATGCAGCTGCATCGGCCTCCGCTACAGGTCAAGAGAAAAGGTCAAAGAACAGACAAGATCATCAGCTTCTACTTCTGCTCCTCCAGTGATGATACTATGATACAGGATAAAAGTAAAGACTAGAAGTTATGTATTTATTTACTTTTGTATTTGAATCCTGTATTGAAAATGATGTATTGAATGTTTATATTAAGTGAATGCATTTATATTGTTTAATTACTAATGACTTATGTGTTGAATGTTTAAATCAAACAGATCCAAATTACCAAACAGATGAGTTTGATGTTGCTCCCCTTCAGCAGGTCAAGACTCAGCTAATAATGATCTTGATCTGCAAGGGATTGTCAGAAGGTCAGTGAACTACACCCCTGAAGAAGGGGAAATAAGTCATGACCTATCAAACGAGCAACTGGCAGAGCTTTTCAAGCTAAATCCAGATGATAGTGAAAGATGCTCCGATATGCGATTCGACTAGTGACGAAGAGCTTAATGATGTTGATGAAGTCGAGATCGAAGATGTCACTGCCGAGGATTACCCTCAGTACGCTAACAATGAGGGTAATGTGGTTCCCAATCTGGGTGAATCCCTTGTCAGTGATACTTTTGAGGTGTTGAACAATATGGAGCAAGAAACAGAGAAAGCAGTAGGAATAGCCCAAGCCGCAAATGATGATGTCAACATTCGAAAGGCTGAGTGGGCTGCATGTTTTGAAGAAGTTAGAGCCCAACGTACTGCACCAAAGAAAGATTCCTACACCAAACTCTATAGAGTCAAGAAACATCACAAGGTGTCAGGATGGATTACAGCATAGGCGTATTTTGAGGATCTTAATGCTTATGCGGTTAAGAGAGAATAGGGCATAGAGTACTTCAGATTCCCACATGATCTGAAGACTCTACCAGGTTTTGAGCTCAACCAGCTGGAAAAATTAAAGCTTTTGTATGCTGATCCGAGGAACACGTCAGGCTGGTTTGAGGCTGCCCTAAAGAAGGAGTATCACACCAGATGGGTTAACTTCAGACCCTAACAGCCTACTAGGTATATCAGAAGGTCTGAGGTTGATGCCATTACTGGCAAGCCCAAGATAGTGTTGAAGTGGAATCCTCCATGCACAATGTCAAGAATCCCACTCAGGGAAATGCCACAGGATTTTACTCCACACTTTAAGTGGTGGTACTACGATTGGAGAACAGCTGAAGCGGTCATAGTCCTAAGCAAAGAGAGACAAATGGATACGATCAGGGTATTCGACCCAATGTGGCTTACAAACTTGTCGGAAAATGATGTATATACGTTATACAAGTGGCCACTGTTCTATGATACGCAAGATATTGTACAAGCCCTCCAGTTCCAGAACGTTATACGACTCTGCTTTGCGTTGAGATTCACACGGGAGTCACAAAAGAGGAGAAGTACAAGAATTACAGGAGGTTATGCAGAAACAAGAGATTAGAGAGATCTAGGTCCAAGGGGAGTTTGTTGATACATGTATGTCCCTAGATCATGATATGAATGTAATAGATCTTGTTTGTCTGATTCTAAGGTAATGCTTGAAATGATTTATGAAATGATATTGCTTGTTTGATATTTATAATGTTTCATATTTCATTAATGAGTCGACATTGAATTGGTTAATTAGATTTGTGGTTGTTTGAAGTGTTATACATAATGTTATATTAATTAATTAATGCATTCAAACTTAACAGAACGAAGTTCTCATGCGAGTGGCCCATGCGAATGGACCATACGCATGATAACTTCATACGAATGACTCAGTCGCACGACGGAACTAGGAGACTACATCAGTCGTATGATTATAACATGAGATTGACTCAGTCGCACGACTGAATACTCAATCGTGCGAATGAATCATCGCATGGTTTAATCGCACGACTGAACCATACTAATGGTTCAGTCGCACGATTGAATAATACTAACCTATAAATACAACCCATTTCGTGAAAATAAAGAGCTTTTGATACTTACGACTCCAGACATACCCTAGCCGTCCAGAAGCCTCACAATTCGTTCTCCAAGTTCATAGAACACATTAGATCGATTCCCAATCGATTTCTAACGTGAGTTTCAATTCTTGATTGATTCTTTGTGTGTTCTCACTAATTGGATCGCCAATCAAATAGGATTCCGCACTATTTGATCTGGTTTAAACGCTAATCACTAGGTATTTCGTTCAAATACCAGGTCCTAACAACCTTTCTGGTGAATGATCTTTCATACTCAGTTTCAAAGGTTGGATCTAGCAGTTTATTAACCTTTTCTTCTTCTTCCTTCATTTCTTCATATGTCATACCAAAGACTACATCTGGATCATACCGTGATTGATAAAAAAACATTGCTTTTATCATCAGGTCATCAGTTTGAGCTTTTAACACCATTTCCTCTACTGGTTGTTTTGTTTTCATAAGACTATCCAACATCCTTTTTAGCATCATAACCTCTAGCTATCTCTCCTTCTTCCAGATCATAGTAACAGCTTGTTTCTTTAATTAAGCTTCATCCTGCTCATGTTCTTCAAGAAATCCAACTATCGCTGCCAAGCTTCTAGGATCATCTTTCTTATTTTTCTTCACACTCTCTTCTTCACCATTGGTCTTTTGCCCTTAGCCTTTTCAGCTAGATATTTCCTCTTCCTGGAGTATGTTTGAAGTTATGGAGTAGTAGAGGATTCAGTCTTTTCAATCTCTTCAGCAATTTTTCAGCCTTGGTTGTTCTTGATCATCAATTTCTATTTCCTCCTTTTCTGTTTCTTTTTCCTTTATCTTTTTTCTTTTCACAAATTCTCTCATCATTTCTTTTGTTCCTCAGATAGTGCCACAGTAGGTACCATCTGCATACTTAACTCTTTCTCCAAGGAACTGGAGATTGAGGATGATTACAATAGGTTCAGTGTTAGTCCTCTTATTATTCACAAACTCCAAAATTCATCATCTATACTGAATTCTTCAGAGGTAAAGCTATCTAGAACACTGATTAGTTCTTTAAATTCTACATTCTCAGTTTGAGTAGCCTTTGATTACCTAGAATATCACAATTTCAAAACTTGGTTCCTCATTCTTTGTTTGGCTTGCATCTTCTCCTTGTTCATCATTCTCAGAGGGAGATTGTTTCTCATCATCAATAACTCTATCTTCGTCATTTTTTTTTTCTCTAGCCACAACACTTCTTTGAATTTCAATTAACATTTCAAGTTCAGAGATCCTTTTATTTTGACTTTCAACTTGACTTTGAAATTGGAAATGATCTCTGCTTTTTCTTCAATGATATCTTCTTCCTCTTCAATTGCTATAGTTTGAATGGCAAGAGTATCAACATGGCCACTTACTTCTTCTCTAGAATGGTTAAGAGCTGCTTTTAAGTATTCAATCTCTTTCTCTTTCTCTTTCTTTTCAACTTCATATTTTTTTAACTCTTTTAGCTCATGCTCCTTTTCATCCAATTCTAGAATTCTATCATCAATAATTCTGGCCCTCCTATTCAGTATTCTCTCCATTCTTTCAACCTTTTGCAACAGTTCAGATATCAACTCATCTTTTTCATCAGGCCTATTTACCTTTGATTCAGCAAAGCTCTCTGAGGGAGCAGTCTCAGAAGTTTCTCTCTTTACAGGCATTTGAACAGTTTGATCCTCCTCATCCGAAGATGATTTGGATGCTTTAGATGTGCTAGTTGAGTCTCCAAACTCATTTAGGTACATAGGTAGGAAATGGTTGATGTGGTGAAGTTGGTGAGTGATGAGGTGAGTAATGAGGTGGTGAAATTGGTTGTGGTGTTGTTTTGTGTTGGTTGTGGAGATGGTTGAGGTGTTGGTTGTGGTGTTGGTTGTGAAAATGGTTGAGGTGTTGTTTGTGGAGTTGGTTGTGGGGTTGGTTGTGGAGAAGATACAACTGGTGATGCATAATCATGAATTTTAGGTCCAGTGTGAGAACACCCCCTGCATCATCCTGGGGTGACACTGACCTTTGTCTATCAGCACCATAAGCTTGCTCATCAGTAGCTTTTTCATCATTGTGATCTTGAGCATCTTGTTCTTCTCCTTCTTCTTCTTGATTGATCTGTTGAAGCATCACGGAAGAAGAGGTGAGTGAGCTCCACTGTAAAAGTTTCTGGATCCTTCTTCTTAATGTACTTGTATGATTTTTCATCATCTGGAAATGCTTCATTTATTAGGCACTGAATAAATCTCAGATACATCAAGAATTTGTATCTTCTCCCCTTTTGTATATTTGAAATCAGGCCCATAAATACATAGGCAGACATGTTGAATGGTTTGTTTATACAGAGAGCACAAATTGTTGAGGAAGTGGAGATTGGAATATCATTCCATCCTGTTTTTCTCTTGGACAAGCAGTGCTAAAACATGTGGATTAAAAATCTCCAAGGCAAATCAACTAATCCTTTTACAATTTGTTTAGCTTCAAATCCTCCTTCATAACCATCTCAGCAAAGAATGTGGTTATTTCATCATCATCCAACTCTAGTGGTGCATCAACATCATCACCAAATATAAGCATCTTCTTACAGAATCTTCAGAGATCTCAGAGTATGATCATTGTCAATTACTCCAAAAAAGTTCTAACACCATCTACTTCAATTACTTCAGCTGAATTCCAAAAAGACCTTATGAGGTTCTCATAGATGGTATCTAACAATGATAGCATAAGCTACCTTTGTTGTAGAGATGAATCTGATAATATCTCTGAGTCCCTTAGCTTCTGGCACATCATGGTTTAAATAAACGCTAAGATTATGGAGCTTGCTCCATGAAAGATTTGCCATATAATCTGCATAAGAGACATGTGTGTCAGTTTTGATGAGAACTCATGTGTATCGTTTATTAGTTTGACTTTAATGGTCAAAGATGAATGTTTGACATTATTGTATCATTGTTGTCACATCAAATGGTGAATTTGTTGTTCAACAATCATAGTTACTATGTTTGAACTATTTATTAGATGTTATTTTATTGAGTGTTACACATTCTCATTTTTCATCATGCTCTGTTCTTACGACAGTCATGACTATAAAGGTTTTCATGATGAGTAGAATTCCTATTAGTTTGCATGTTCATTGAAGTCGAAAATGTGTATTATATGACATCAATAAATCGGATTTTGGTGTTGTTCATTATCATTTGTTCTTTGTTTGATTTAGGTTTAACAGTCCGAAAGTTAGGTCTTGATGAAATTTTTTGAAATTTCACCTTGTTTTCGATGTAATTGTAGTTTCAGAATCGATAACAAGAACAAGTTGAGTAGAATCACACAAAAATTTTGGTTGTTTATGATGAAGATGATCGAAGAGGGTGTACTGTGTATTTGCGCTCGTCTCACTATAAAGTCTCTCAAATTTGAAAAGTATTAAATGACCCGTTTAATTCCTTTAACTAGTCAAATAATGCTTTCATAAGATTTTACAAGTTTTAGAGCAAATGCGGTCACCACTGTAGCAAATGCGGATGTGTAAATTCTCAATCTTTAGGTCACCCGCATTTGTGTACTGTTGCAAATGCGGAAGTTAAAATTTGATAAAATTGACTGTCTGCATTTGTGTACTGTTACAAATGCGGAAGTTAAAATTTGAGTAACTTTAACCATTCACATTTGATTACTGTAGTAAATACGGAAGTATAACCGCATTTATGATTTAATTCATCTGCATTAACACTGTAGCAAATGCGGTAGTGTTGTTACTTTAGTTTCATTCTATCCGCATTTGTGCACTGTGGCAAATGCGAAAGAACAAAGTCAATCAGCATTTGTGTAACTGCACCAAATGCGGTTGACAACACTTGTTCAGCATTGCACTGTAGCAAACACGAAAGGGAGATGTTCATCAGCATTTGTCTACTGTAGCAAATGTGGTTCACAAAACTTGTTCAGCTGGCGGGGGTATATAGATATATCATAACTCTCAAATCGAGACTCAATCAAAGAGCTGATAAAAGAGCACTGTCTTCTCTTATTCCTGAAAACATCTTCAGAGTAGTTATTACATCATCGTCTGTCTATTGTAGCAAATGCGGCTGATCAAATTTAGTCAGCATTTGCTCACTGTAGAAATGTGGTAGAATAAAATCCACACTTACTTCTTAACATACTAATGTGGTAGAGCACAATCTTTGTCCGCTTTAGTTTCACTTTGAAATAAAGAGTTACTTGCATTGGTTATATGCATGGGTTACCTTCACCCGCATTAACCAATGCACTTACTTGCATTAGCTTTGAACTTAAGCAAAAGTTAATGTGTTCGACTTGGTTTTTTCATATTATGAAGAAATGTCCTTGATTTTTCTTATGAAGTTGTTGACTGTTGAGATTGTCAATTCTTGCTTGGATTGACTTGTATGTCATAAGTGATACAAGCTTCCCAATTTTGACTGATCTTGGACTTTTTATGCTTCCAAGAATCTGCATAGACTGAGATACTATGATATAACTTTTGCAACAACACCATTATTTTCTTTTTGTTCTGTTTTTATTATTTAAGAGAATACTTTAATCAAGAAAAGAGAATTTATACAGACTTACTCAAAAATTTTAAATTACTCCCCCTAAAGTTTATATCCACATGTGGAAAGAAACATTAAATATTTAAACATTTTGAATATTATTTTGATTTTTGACAATGAAGATAAGTATACCTTTTGTTGGGATCATATCAATCTTGCATTACACATGTGCATTATTTATGATAAATTTGACATGTTTATGAACTTGAAGATTGAATGTATGTTTGTCCTTTTAAACTCTGACCTGGTTGATATTTTGATGCAAATGATATTTATCATGTTTTTGGTTGATTTAATATTCAATATGTACCTCACACACAAGCATGGAATGATCAACCATCCTTGTACAATGCATGGTAGAACTTTTTCACAGCTTTTTTCTTACCATGTCACTTAAGTTATGAGATCTTATTTTCACTGATCCTCATTTGGATTTTGTTACTTTGATCTTTTTCATGATGATCCACATTGGGATTCTTTTCACTTCACTTTGGAAGGTGATCCATGATAGGATTCTTTGTTCATTCACTTGGAATGTATTGCTTTTGTTGATTCATCCATTTTGAATGTGTTCCTCATTGGGAATCTTTTGGATCATAACATCTGCACTATGTGCACTTTTCATCAAGTCTTTGCTCAGCAAAATAAAGATGAGACATGATGTGGTGAAAGAGATTCATAAAGTATCATTACCTAGTATGTTTAGGTTACTACACACACATGCATTTAGATAAGCCAATACATACCTGTACTTTGTGATAAGTGTTTCACAATTGAATAAATCTTTAATTCATCACTGTATGTATCTTTTCTTCCAAGTTGAGCCTACCAACATATTTGGTAAGTCATTTCAGTCTTTCACATTTTGAATTAAGCACAGTGAATGATATAATGACTGTAATATCATTTTCCATAGATTCTATTCTTCATTAAAATTGATTTCTTTTTGTGGTTTTCTAATGTTTTTAATATTTTTGATGTTTTTTTATAGTTTTACTCAAGGTTAATCATGCCAATTGACTGAACCAGGAATTCAAACCTACTAGGTTCAAATGCCTTGGTAAATAAATCAGCTAATTGATTTTCAGTTGGTACTTGAATCAATTTGATTAACCCCTTTTCAGCACAATCTCTCAAAAAGTGATATCTAATTTCAATATGTTTTGTTTTTGAGTGCTGAACTGGATTATTTGTTATGAAAACAACTGCTGTGTTGTCAATGTAAATTGGTGTGTGCAAGAAGTTAAAACCATAATCAAGCATCTGGTTTTGAATCCAGAGTACTTGAGAGCAACAAGTTGATGCTGCAATATACTCAGCTTTTGTTGTGGACACAGATACATTTGTCTGCTTCTTGCATTGCCAAGATACTAGTCTGGGACCAAGAAATTGACAACCACTAGAGGTGGATTTTCTGTTAAAGTTGCATCCTCCATAATCACTGTCTGTGAAGCATAGAGATTAAATTCTCCTTCCTTTAGATACCATAACCCAAGAGCTGGTTTGCCCTTCAGATATCTAAATATCCTCTTGACTGCATTCACAAGTGATTCTTTTGGATTAGCTTGATATCTGGCACACATACAAACACCAAACATAATATCACGACTACTAGCTGTTAGATACATAAGTGAATAGATCATTGATCGATAGTGAGTCTGATCCACTGGTTTGCCTTCAGGATCAGGTCCAATCTTCACTTTAGTATCCATAAGAGTTCTGATAGACTGACAGTCAGCAAAGTGGAATTTCTTCAACATGGTTTCCCGTATTTTGATTGATTGATGAAGATTCCATATGCTGTCTATTGGACTTGCACCCCTAGAAAGAAGGTAAGTTCCCCCATAGCACTCATTTGAAATTTTGATGTATAAGGTCTTCAAATTCTTTGTAGAGCTGCTTGTTTGTTGAGCCAAAATGATATCATCCATATAGATCTGGACTAACAGCATGTCTTTTCCTCTTATTCTTCTGAAGAGTCTGATCGATCTTTCCTCTTTCATATCCATGTTCAAGAAGAAAAGATGATAGTGTCTCATACCACTTTCTTGGGGCTTGGTGAAGACCATACAGAGCTTTGTCAAGCTTGTAAACTCTATGAGGGAAATCTGGATCTTCAAAGCCAGGTGGTTGACTCACATAGAACTCCTCGGCAATCTTTCCATACAAGAAGTCACACTTTACATCCATTTGATAAATAGTAAATTTCATGGATGCAGAATATGCAAGAAAGATTTTGATTGCTTCTAGTCTAGCAACAGGTGCAAACACTTCGTCATAGTCAAATCCTTCTTCTTGAGTGTATCCCTGTGCCACTAGTCTTGCTTTGTTTCTGATGACTATCCCTCTATCATCAGTCTTGTTCCTATACAGTCATCTGGTACCGATAGGGTATTGTCCTTTGGGAAGATCTACCATTGCCATACTTCTTGCTTCTTGAATTGGAGCAATCTTCCTTCCTACATTGCTTCAATGCAGCTATTGTCTTGAAGTGCCTCTTTGATATTCTTAGGTATTGTTTGACACAGAAAGCATGAGAACAAATAGATATTTGCAATACTAGACTTTCTTCTTGTCACCCTCTCATTAAGATCACCAATTTTCAACTGGATGATTCTTGTGTATTCTGGTGGTTGGAATGGAGTCACCAGCAATAGTTACATCAAGATTGGAGACATTCAGTTCATTATGGTCAGAGGCACCTTCATCTTTTACTGTTGTGGAATTATGAAGATAGTTAGACTCCATTTCAGTTCCTGCTTGCTTCGCTTCAGCAGTACTGTGATTACTTTCATCATTTGATGTTCTTTGTGTTTCAGCTGGGGGAGTAGCTTGTTTTTATTTCTGATCTCAGTTGATAGATCATTTGAGTGTGATGCTAACAGGCTTGGTCCTCCTTTAATTGAAACACTCAGATTTTGTGATCATTGTCTGATGGGATCAGCTTGAAGAGGAACGTCTTTATCAGAAGTAGGAGGAATCAATGGAAAGTCATTTCTTCTTTCTACAGCTGAAGAAGTGTCACCTGAATGGAAATTTCCTACATCAGACAAGTGAAATTGATCAAATGATTTTGTAAAAGAGTCAATATCAAACAACCAGTCAGGACCATTTGTAGATTTGGGAAACGAATGTTCCTTGAAATTGAACATTTGTTGATTCATCAATAATGTTTAATCTAGGATTAAACACTCTGTAAGCCTTTGAAACAGAAGAATAACCTACAAAAAATCCTTCATCAGACTTGGATGAAAACTTTCCCATTGACGGATTTTCTTGTAAATGCAAATTCAAGAAGGTTTTGCACTCCGTTAACAAAAGTTTGACTTGATCTAGGTGCATCATACATCCAAGATCTATCCATGACTACATGATTCAACACATTATAATCAAACAAATTATGATTCAAGCAAGAAAGTAGAAATAGGACTATGTTAAAAGTTTGGGTCACTAATAGGGCTGCTCATCGTCAATTTGCAAAAAAACAAGTGAATTGCTCTTCTAATTACACTATATTTAAAAAAAAAAAACTAAAGTCTATTAGTGGAAGGTGTACAATTTAGCTATGCGTGAGCAATCGTGTAAGTTGTTAGGAACTATTATGATGTTCATATGCTAATAGGTAATGGAGGATGCATTGTGTTGGGGGGGAGGAGAGGACACACACTCAACTTTATCCAGACAAATTAAATTAGTCCCCCAAGCAATTTTGGTAATAGGCCCCTAAACTTTTTAACAAACTAGATCAAGTCCCAACTAGTTTTGTGATAGGCCTATGTTTCAATGAAATTCCCAGAGTCAAACTAGGTTCTACATGCAAACTCAATGTAACTATACCAAAGAGCTCATTATCAATCGAAATTCCATGCTTCATGTTAAGATGTAATATAAATTTATGGTAATATATAGTTATAGACCAATCTGTATTTTGTCTTTTAACCTAAGTGTGGAAGTTTGTTTCATAAACAAATTCATATATATACTTAGAAGTCAATATGCAAATGGCACTAAATTGTTGTAATGTTATATAATAACAATCATGTACTTAGTAAGACCAACAAAATAATGTCATCTGTTGGACCAAAAGAACCAATGAGCCAAGATTAGAAAACCTCTAAGTCCCACATGATATCACAACAACTACTGAAGACTTCATCAACAGTTCGAAAAGTGCTGAAGACTTCAACAGCTGAAGATCAAGTACTGAAGACTTCAACAGCTGAAGACTAAAGTGCTGAAGCTCAACAGCTGAAGAACACAAGTGCTGAAGCTGAACAGCTGAAGAACACAAGTGCTGAAGCTGAAGACCAAAGTACTGAAGTACACAGGTGAAGTCTACAACTGCTGAAGATCAATAACTGGTGTACAAAGTCTGAAGACAAAGACTGAAGACATCAGCTGATGATATCTACTGAAGTCATCGGCTGATGAAACGTCTGAAGTTCAAGTCTGAAGACCAAGTATTGAAGTTTCAGTAGTTTGTCACAACAGCTGAAGAGTACTTCTTCAGTTTTGTGATATCAGTAGTTTTATGTTTTTACTTTCAGTTAGTTTTGTAAAACGACTGAAGAGCTTGTTCTTCAGTCGTTGTAGTATCAGTAGTTTTATGTTTTTCAGTAGTTGTAGTAACTGATAACACTTAGTATTTTTGTAAGAAGATGTCAGCTGTTTTGACATCTTGAGTAGTTGTGTTTCAGTTGGAATAATTCTGTTAGATGTCACTATCAAGTGACATCAGCAGACGTCACATCTCTTATATAAGAGGTGTCGACCTAATTGTAAGTGTGACATTCCGTTACCACGAAAGCAAATATTGAATGAAATATATTTGCAGAATTCTCTCTATCTATAACCGTTTTTGTTCTTCATTGAATATCTTTTCGTTCTTGTAAATTGGCTAATTCATTGTTAGAATTCCGCTGTTGTACTCTCTAATCAATCAAACGTAGATCACTGATCTTAACAAGTGGTATCAGAGCAGGTTAATCATTGATCGATCTAACAATTGATCATGAAACTGCTAATTGATATCTATGTTTGATTGAATTAGCATATTCGCAAGAACTGGTTATAGATTATTGAATTTCTGACGCTTTCATTCATTTATCTGAGATCTCTCTTGGTTCAACTGGTTGTTGTGTTTTGTTCTAAATCTGTTTTAGCTTAATTGAATTTGATTGAATCTGAGATGGCTACTCCTTCTAATGATCCTCACAATACCGTTCCTCAACCAAGCCCCCGATGCTGGTTAGGACCGAGTATAACATATGGCAGCAAAGAATGCTTCATCACCTGTCTGTTAACAGTTCAGGTTGTTGGACATCTGTGGTACATGGACCACATAACCTATGGTGAACAATCGGAAACCAATCAAATGGTTCAAAGAAGAAGGAACAATACTCTGATGAAGATCGGAAACTGTTGAGATTGATGCTAAAGCCCATGGAATTCTGGCCATGGCACTGCCTAATGAAATCTATTCAGGGCTTATGCATCATAAAACTGCTCATGATCTTTGGAATGCCCTGAAGGAACAATTCGGTGGCACAGATGAGGTCTTAGCAAACAACAAGAAATCCTTGCCCAACATATGAGACATTCTCTCATAGAAAGGGTGAGACACTGACTCAACAGTTTGAGCGTTTTTCCTGCTTGATCTCTGAGCTGAAAATGGTGAAACAGGAATACACCAATAGCCAGATGAATAAAAGGTTCCTCAGATCACTGCCTGAGAGATGGGACACATACACTATTGTCCTACGCTCCAGTGCAAATCTGGATAGCCTATCTCTCACCCAACTTCATGGGAACTGCTTACATTCGAAAGAGAGATAGAGCAGAAGAGGAAACTGTCCTCATCAGGAAAGCTCACTGATGACTTTGTACCAGGGAATACTGCCTTGGTTGGTCATGAGTCAGAATATGCTGCATCTGAAAGCAATTATGATGAGCATATTGATTTCTCTTCAAATAGTTCTGATCATGCATTTGTTGGTATTGAGAGTCATTCTGGCAGTAATAGTGACAATCTATGCTTCATCATGGATGATTTGAAAGGAATAGCTGATGATGATCAAGAAGAGATGGATATTCTGAGCCAAATGGCATTGATTAATATCAGATCTCAGAAGTTCTATAAGAGAACTGGCAGGAAATTTCCTGGACTCTCTAGCAAACCAAGTTGGTTTTGACAAGAGTAGTTGAGGTGTCACAAATGCCAAAGGCTGGGACACTTTGCAAGAGAGTGTAGATCAACTGGATCTAACTCTTCTGCACCCTTTGTGACTTTTCCTATACTAGTCCACAAAACAGAGGGCAACATCCTGCTGGTTCTGGTCATCATTCACATCCTAGATCTCCTGCATACTTTGTTCCACAGGGTCAAATGTCATATCCTTATCCCTGCTATTATATGCCTCAACCAATCCTGTTCAAGCTCCAATTGCACAACAACCACAAGTATTGCCTGAACCACAACCTTCCCAATCTCATCCACAAACTCAACCTCAACAACACAGCTTCTTCACCCCAGGAGTTGTTGATTGGAGCAGTTTACCAGATGACTTGTCTGATCATGAACAACTATTCTCTGGTGCTGGTCAACATGGTGATGACAGTCCCTTTGGAAATCTAGCTCTTATGGCTTTGGATTCTGCTGATACTTCATCCACTAATGCCTCTACACCAAAGGTATCACAGGTATCCTCTGAGGCAAAAGTCAAATTGTGTTCTGAAACATGTATAGCAGCATTTGCATCTATTAGAGAAGCAAATGTAGCTTTAATCAACAAGAACATTGAGCTAGAACAAATAATTTCCAAAAGCAAAGTTGAATTTGAGTCTGTGCTTAATGATAAGAATGATGAGATTTACAAACTTAAATGTAAAATAACTGATGATAAGGCTAGGGAAGAGATACTTCTAGAGAAGTATAAAGATCTCAAGGAAACCTTGCAGTTACCCAGGTAGAGTGTGATCGATGGGTACAATCATGCAAAGGTTTTGAAATGCTTCTTAGTAAGCAATCGCTTCCAATGTGAAGTTTGACATTGGTTACAATCACACTGCTCCACCTACAGATTTTTACCAGCGCAAAGGTAGAATCTGATGGTGAGAGTAATAACCAATCCATTTCATCATGTGATCTACTTTCTGATTCAGCACTATCAGAAGTAGAAGTCAGCACCAAGCCCTCTCAGAACCTATCAGCTGATGTTGATGGTTCCACTGCTGACACTCACATGATCAATGAGTTGATCAACTCAGGAGTTAATTCTGAAGTCCTGAAAGGACTAGAGAGCAGGATTTAACACTGAAGTTCAAACTCCAACTACTGCCAGTACTGAAAAGAAGAAAAACTGTCAGTAGAAAGAGTTTGAAGACTACTAAAGAGGAAGTCAAGAAAGCAAACAATACTTCCAAAGCACTGAAGAGCAGTCTTCAGTTGTTTCATCCTCTTTAGTTGATGATCAACCTAAGATAAGAAGAAACCATGTGAAGTATGTGGTTTGTTCAATCATCTTACAGATGATTGCTGCTACAAAAGAGGTTCCAAACTCAAACATAAAGAGGAAATTAAAGAGAAAATGGTTAAAATGAAAACTGAGTTTGAGACCATATTTGTATCAGCAACATCAAATCCTGTAACCCTTAAGTCCACAAGAAATCCAAAAAGGAAGGGGTTAAACAGGTAACAGCTAAGATGCTCAGAAGAAGAAGGTGCAACATAGGAACTTATCAAACTCCACTGGCAATGTGTCTGATGAGCTGAAGCTTATCACAAAATCAGACACAACTGGTTATGATGGTTCAACATCTATTGGGAAGTTAACCAATTAGATGCTCCTATGTTGAAACCCAGAAAAGGAGGTCCAAGCCAAAGGATTCCTCTTCTTCACCATTTTCTTCCTCTCAGGCTGTTGTTTCCAATAAACCTGTTAGTTTACCATCTGTTGATGAGACCAGCCCAAAACCAAAAAGGTTTGGGTCTCCAAAACTACTGATTGTTTATTATTGCAGGGTTCTTCAACATGCCAAAGTAGCATCTGGTATGTAGACAGTGGGGGATCTATGCACATGACTGGGAACAGCTCTGTTCTTCATGACTACTCTCAAGAAAGAAGGGTTTTTTTTTTCTTTTGGCAATGATGCTAGAGGTTACATCATTGGCAACGGCTTTGTCTCCAATGGAGAAATCAGTTTGATGATGTTAATCATGTGGAAAATCTCAAGTACAATCTCTTGAGTGTCAGTCAAATGTGTGATAAAGCCATGTTGCTCTTTTCACCAGTCAGAACTGTAGGATTCTGTCATCCAAAGTTCTGCATTTGATTGATAAGGTGTTGGATGATCACACTCTCCTGAGAGCCAACAGGACAGGAAGAGTGTATGCCTTAGATCTTTCAAGAAAAATATCTCAGAGGAATCCTTGCCTATTTTCCAAGCCTCTTCTCAAGAATCTAAACTATGGCACAGAAGGCTGGGTCATGTTAACTTGAAAAACATGAATCAGCTTATCCACAATAGTTTAGTTAGACTTACCAATAAAGGAGTTCCACTGTGATGAAACCTGCACTGCTTGTTTAATAGGAAAACAGCACAAAGTCTCATTCCTCCTATTGAAGAGCCTAAGTCCACTGCCTGCTTGCAATTACTTCATATGGATCTATTTGGTCCTGTAGAGTAATGAGCATGGAAAGAAGAAATACTGTCTGGTAATTATGGATGATTATTCCAGATTTGTATGGACTTTCTTTCTACATTCAAAGATGAGTTGCTCAGAATTATTCACTTTGTGTTGTATGTTGAGAAGCAGTATTCCCTTCCAGTCAAGTGTATTAGAAGTGACAATGGAACTGAATTCAAAACCATACACTTGATGACTTCTATCTTTCAAGGGAATCAAAAGGCAGTTTAGCATACCAAGGACTCCAGAACAAAATGGAGTAGTGGAGAGGAAGAACAGGACCCTAATTGAAGCTGCAAGGTCCTGCTGGCTGACTCTGGTTTGCCACTGACCTTTTGGGCTGAGGCTGTCAACACAGCTTGCTATGTGCAGAATAGAGTCTTAGTAATCAGAGGTTGATGAAGACTCCATATGAAGTTCTCCATCACTTGGCTCCTCTGATTTCATTTTTTCAAGCATTT
>JACCIX010001388.1:0-2500 GCA_025506515.1 Flaveria trinervia
TTGCTACCAAGGTCATAGATATTTGTGGGATGCAAATATTGGACTGACCCGCATCTCAATTTTACTACATGGGATCTTCTAGATTGATCATAAGTAAATTTGTGTAATGGCGAAATATCATTTGGTATCCTCTAACCTGAGATACTATTGGGTTTTGATATTCACCAAGTGTTATACCTTGAGCTAGTTTTTTCTTCACTGCTCTGAAATAATGGTCAGTACATAAGGCTATGTTTGGGTAACAACATAAGTGATTGTGAGAAACGTATGTAGTCAAGATGGAATTTGTTCCTCTTATTCGTTGAGAGCATGATGTCTAAGGCCTGATTAAGTTAAATCAACAAGGAATGATCATTCTGTGTCCTTGGATTTAACATGACATCTGTAACAAAAGGATAGATGATTGATTCACCTAAATCATTTCAAGTTGGATACTTGAAGGGGATGATGTTATTGAATGGCTTTAAGTCACGCGTATTAAGGGTAGTAAACCGTTTTTAGGCGGTATTTACTGCTTGCATCAATCTTCTATGTATCTTGTGCAAGTGGGAGATTGTTGGACTCTGTATGCCCAAGACACATAGAACATTGATGTGGTTAGTACGTTGTGATCCAGTCGGGTCATACCAATACAAGCTTAGCAAACACCAATTATATTTAATTGATGATATGATCATGCAATTAATAATTACACCATTTAGAAAATGGGTTTTTCTAAATAAATTTATGTGAGAATGAACAAATTATGAGGATATTTTGTTCATGGTTATTATTTGTTATGTTGTTTAAATTAATCAAGCAACATCAATAATAAAAGTGTGTGTGTGCATATTTTATATAACTAAAGGTTAATTATGTAATTTATAAGATTAGTCAAATTAAAAGAGTCTTGAAAAAGGGGAAAACCCTAATAAGGGTATGTGGATTTTCGGCCGCAAAGGCTCTCTCCCCTCTCTTTCTTTTCTTGTTTTTGAAACAAGAAACTCTCTATGAACATACACACTCTGATCTACTCCTCTTTCTCACATGAATCGCATAAGAACTCGAGTTTCTCTAATGGAAGAGAAGTCATACGGCTGGAACAAAGCCTTTGACATCTTCTTGATGTTTTCGGCTGAAAAGGTTTTCAGCAGGGGTTTTTATGCGATTTTTGGTGTCAAATCCTAGCAAATATGGTGTTTCTTGAAGGCTTGTGGTATGAGCACTTGAGGACACCTATCCTTGGTGTTTGGCCATCCAAGGACAGCCACTTATTCAACAAAACGTGATTTCCAGCAGCTCTAATGTCGGTTCTTCAAATCGCCCATAAAGGTATTTGTTGATGTTGTTTGGTTTGTTTTAGCTTGTTGATACTAGTTTATTCACATACAAATGATCCTATGTCTTTGGGTTTGTTGAAATTAAGTTATGAACATCAATTTTCAGATTACAAATGGTATTTGTTAAATGTTATCCGCTGCGTTTTTCTTGTTTAAATGGTTAAACAACATTGTTTTGGCCTACAAACCCAACAATACACACATACCACATACACACATACACACATACACACAAACACACATACACACATACACACATACACATCACACAGACATACATACATACATACATGCATACATACATACATACATCCATATATACATACATACATTCATACATATACATACGTACATACATACATACCTACATAAATACATACACACATCACACATAAATACACATATACATACAAACACATACATACACTCATACATACATACATACATACATACATACATACATACCCACATACATACATACATACATACATACATCATATAACATACATGCATGCATACATACATACGTACATGCATACAAACATACATACATACACATGTGCATACGTACATACATACATACATACATACATACATACATACATACATACATATATACATAAATACATGCATACGTACATACGTACATACATACATACGTACATACATAACATACGTACATAATACCCACATACAGATATACATACTACATACATACATACATACGTACATACGTACATACATACATACAAATATACATAAATACATGCATACATACATACATACATACATACATCCCACATACATAATACATACATACATACATACATACATATACATGCATAATTATACATACAATATAATACATACATACATACATGCATACAACATACATACACTACACATGTGCATACGTACATACATACATACACACATACATACATACATACTTACATACATACATTATACATAAATCATGCATACGTACACACGTACATACATACATACGTACCACATACCCACATACTATATACATACATACATACATACATACGTACATACGTACATACATACATACAAATATATACATAAATACATGCATACATCATACATACATACATACATCCCACTACATATATACATACATAACATACATACATACTATACATGCATACATATAT
>JACCIX010001388.1:12500-17311 GCA_025506515.1 Flaveria trinervia
AAAACTCACACGTGTGTGTATGTAGGACGACTTGAATTGGAAACCATGTGCTTAGGGTCACCGAAGCATGGCGTACAATGGTGTTGATGGGATTAAACATGCCGACTAAACATATGATGTTTAACCGATCCCATAAGACTAGAAGTTGCAATAGGTTGCAATTGTCAACTCTTGACTACCTTGTTAATTTAAATAATGGGATAAAGGTCACCTAACCATCATTTAAATGTAACGTTGGATTCTAGATTTTAATTGTTAATTGTCTATGAGACATTTAAGGGTATTAACGATTAAAATAATTTTGAGAAATACTAATATGAACTTTGTCAATTTTGTAATGATGACCTCTAACTATAATGCTACCACCCCGATCGTCCCTTCCCTATCACTGAGACCTATTCTCGAGAGGGATAGTCCTAACCATAATTATCTTATGGACTCATTTTGAAACTTGAGAATCGTTCTCAAGAATGAGTAAAGGTCTATGTCCTTGACGATCCCATACCTCACCAACCCACGCTGTTGATGTTATGGCCTTTTGACGATTGAGTTAAGCACACTTAGGATTCTGTGCAAGCATCCGATCTCATGTTGGAATATGATTCCCAGACTCCAAAAGGGTTTGGAGCCTCATGGGCACATGACATGTTAATCTAAAAGGGAAATGTTCCTTCCACAAACTTTAATAAGATTGCTTTGAAACGGTTCAAGCACTTTATACATGTCACATGAAAAGACCCAATCATATCATCTTATATATCCTTAAGATAAAAGCCATATTGATAGCCTCAAGATGCTTTGCTGTCCTGTCTCAAAGTAGTTGGCCAAGGATTTGATCCTTGATTGCCTAACTAAAGGTTTGAGACATTCATAATAAACTGTAATATGAACGGATGGGACAAGAGCATCGGTGAACCTCATAATGCTCAAGCAACCGAGGCGGGGATAAGTAGAGAGGTTCTACCTATTCTCTCAATCAAACGGAGGCTATAAGAAGTGGCCAATCCCGATCCTAAAGCAATCATTGCTAAAGGAAGGAATACGTCAAAGCAAAGGTTATAGCGAAACCTCAAAACCTAAGCTTATGAAGCCTAAGTTAACGGAGAACGATCCATGCTTTGAGTATGGAGAGATAGGACTATGAAAAGGGTATTGTCCCTTCTATCTCAAGGAGTTGAAACACAAGAAGGGTTTTGGGCAAACCTCAAATACAATTCCATGATTCATACGCTGTTTTAAAAGCCATTTCTTCAATCACATGGGTATTGGATACCGATGTGAGACTCATACTTGCAATTGTTGCAAAAGGGTTCAAAAGAAATGTCCGCTTCAAGAAGGGAAACTCTATTTTGAGACCTTCAAATGGTTTGGAAGTTGTTCTCAAAACATTTTTGTATGCACCTAGTTTGACTAGGAACATGATTAATGTTTCCTTTTAAAACAATATGATCATGATTCAAAATTTGTAAATAATGGTATTGATTTTGAATGATGTATATCATTTTAAGGATATGCCTTTTAATGACATCCATGAATTGGTTCATGATAGATCATCCTATTATAACTCGTTGATACACATTTAGCATAAAGAAACTTAAAATGGGTTTAAGTTATTACTATCTTTGACATTGTCGCCTTGGTCACATTAACCAGAATTAGATTCAAACACTTCAAAAGAATGGTCTTTGGAAACAAATGAAAATGTTTCATTTGATAAGTATGAACCAAAGACTAATTAGGAATGATGCATTTGGATGCATATGATCCTTTTAAGACAATGTCTATGACTGGTGAAAGATACTTCATTAATGTTAACGACGATTGCAGTCGCTATTATTGTGTGCACTTGATGACACATAAGTATGAAGCTTTTTGAAATGTTCAAAATCTTCAATAATGAAGTAGAAAATCACTCCGCATAGTTATCTATGCTCTTCATTCAGATAAAGGAGAAACTGAACCCTATTTGGATATGGTTCAATTTATTATGGCTATGAACTTACCACCTTTATCATTTTGGGTTTTCGCATCGCTCTCTAAGGCTCATATTATGAATATGACCCCGACAAAGAAAGTGTGTATTCATTAGAATCCAAAGAGACTGTATAAGATACCGTTTCTTTGACTCAACGAATCAGAAGTATTTATTGCTCCAAAGTCTATGGTTCTTGAAACCAAGTCCTTTATGGAAGGAATGACGTATAGAACTGTGGAACTTGATAAGGATCAAATCCACAAGGCGATACACTTTGATTGACACTAGCAATCAGCAGGAGTTGTTGATAAAGATCAAGAGGTTGATCAACACACACAAACGTTCACAAATCTGGTAGATTTAGTATTCCATCTGAAAGATAAGGATATTTCATGAATGGATGCTATGTGGTTATACCCTGTAGGCTAACCATACACCAAGATGTTATGTCCATTTGGATTGGGACAAATGGCTAGAGGCCATGAACGTAAGGATGCAATTCATGTATAACAACCAAGTTTGGCAATTGGTTGAACCTCCACTTAAACTCCAAATCGGTTGGATACAAGTGGGTTTCTGGATGAAAACAAATATACATGGAGACTTGAATACTTATAAGTCAAGACTTATAGCATAAGGTTTTCATCAAACTCAATTGGTTGATTATGATGAAAGTCTTACGCCCGTGGCAATGCTAAGGTCGATTAGGATGTTAAGTGCCATACTGCATATTTTGAATATGAGTTTTGGCTAATGGATGTCAAACCACTTTCCTTAATGGACATCTCGTAGAGACTGTCCACAAGTTCAGCATGAAGGTTTTGTCGATCCGCAACATCCCAATAAAGTATACAAGTTAAAGTGATAGATCTATGGATTGAAACAAGAATCAAAAGGTGTGTATATATGAAAGCTAGTGGGAGCAGAAGTATACTCTTATTGTTGTATGCTGATGACCACCTTTATTTGAAAATATTCCAACCTTGGAAGGTGTTAAAACCTTGCTTGGAAGATGTTTTTCATAAAAGGATCTCTTTGAAATCACCCATATTTTGGAATAAGGATCTATAAGGATAGATCGAGGTGGTTGATAGGGTCAAACCAAAGTGCATATATAAATCTCTTGAAAAGGTTCAAGATGGAAATCTCTTAGAAAGTATGATACCCTTTCAAAGAGAGACCATGTTGACTATGTCTCAATGTCCAAGCTCATAGGATGAGCAAATCAAATGAAGGATATCCCATACGCATCTGCTATAGGATCCGTCATTTTGTCTCATGATATGCACTAAACCGGACGAGTCATGCTTATCAGGTATGACAAAGTAGATACCAATAGAAATAACCATTGAATGGTGTGTTAAAAGTATGTTGATGCACCTTAGTAAGACTAAGGATATGTTTCTAATATACGGATCTGTTGAAGTGAAAATCTGTGTAAAGGGTTGCACAGATAAGGACTTCCAAAACAGATCGATACAACTCTCGATCATAATCAGGTGTACTTCCATTATGAATGGAGGTGTGGTATCCTTGAAGTGTTCAAAGCAGGACACGGTAGCTATTATTCAGTCTAAAATCCGAATACATAGCCGCTTCATGGCAGCTTTGGAAGCTGCATGGATAAGCTTGTCCATTGCTTATCTAGGGGTGGTCTCTACCATTCAAGACTCCCTAGAGATCTTTGGTAATTACGTGGGTGGGATTGCTCAAATCAAGGAACCCGTACTCATCAAAGACTAAGCACCTTGAGCGGAGATTCAACATCATAAGGGATGAAGTTGAAAAGGTAAGATATGTATTCGTAAAGTTCATTAAGATCAAAACGTTACGAATCCACTCACGACTCCTTGCGAAGGCAAAGTATGAGGGTCATACTTGCCTTAGGACTTCGATATTCTAGTGATTGAATTGATCTATTAGCATTTAATGTATGGAACAATTGTAATTTGACCTTTTGAGTGTGTTCCCTTTAGCATGTTTACATCCATGAATATGTTTATTATTCTAAATATCCGTAGTCGGTCATATTTGTGGGACAAATATGAATATGAGACATTATGAACATGGATTGGTAGATATTCATAAGGTATGACTATAGAGCAATTGGTTGCTACCAAGGTTCATAGATATTTGTGGGATGCAAATATTGACTGACCCGCATCTCAATTTTACTACATGGATCTTCTAGATTGATCATAAGTAAATTGAGTAAAGGCGAATGTCATTTGGTATCCTCTGACCTGAGATACATATTGGGTTTTGATATTCACCAAGTGTTTATACCTTGACTAGTTCTTCGCTGCTCTGAAATAATGGTCAGTACATAAGCTATGTTTAGTACAACATAAGGTGATTGTGAAAACGTCTGTAGTCAGATGGCATTTGTTCCTCTTATTCGTTGAGAGCATGATGTCTAAGGCCTGATTAAGTTAAATCAACAAGGAATGATCATTCTATGTCCTTGGATTTAACATGACATCTGTAACAAAAGGATAGATGATTGATTCACCTCATTTCAGTTGGATACTTGAAGGGGATGATGTTATTGAATGGTTTTAGTCCGCGTATTAAGGGTAGTAAACCGTTGTTAGGCGGTATTTACTGCTTGCATCCATCTTCTATGTATCTTGTGCAAGTGGGGATTGTTGGATTCTGTATGCCAAGACACATAGAACATTGATGTGGTTAGTACGTGTGATCCAGTCGGGTCATACCCATAACAGCTTAGCAAACACCAATTAATTTTTAATTGATGACATGATCATGCATTAAATAATTACACCAATTTAGAAAATGGGTTTTCTAAATAAATTATATGTGAGAATGAACAAAT
>JACCIX010001403.1:0-10000 GCA_025506515.1 Flaveria trinervia
TAGTATCTCAGCTTATGCGGATGCAGATTCTTGGAAACCCCTCAAGCCCAAGACAGTCAAACAATGGGAAATTTGTATCACTCCTGATATACAAGTCAATCCAAGCAAGAATTGACAACTTCAACAGTCAACCATGTCACAAGACATACTTCATAAGCCATATCTTCATACAGGTTCATTAAAATCAAGATTCATTAAATTTTGATTAATCCCAAAAGTTAATGTAGGAGTGTATTGGTTAATGAGGGTGAAGGTAAACCCAGACATAACAATGCAAGTAACAACTTATTTCAAAGTTAAACCTAATGCGGACAATGATTTTACTCTACCGCATTGGTGTGCATCAAGAATTCAGAAAATTTGAAGTGTTTAAACCTATGCGGAACTAAAGTATTCTACCGCATTTGTTAATGCGGATGAAAATTTTACTAAGTGTTCAGCCGCATTTGTTAATGCGGATAAGGTTTACTCTCCCGCATTGTTTAACTCTTCCGCATTTGATACAGTGTACAAATGCGGATGTACAAATACAAGTGTTTCACTTCCGCATTTGCTACAGTGTACAAATGCTGATTACTTTCAAAGTTTCGCATTGCTACAGTACACAAATACGAAGGCTCTCATCAAGTTTTGTTCTACCGCATTTGCTACAGTACAAATGCGGAGGATGAAAGGATGAATGCGAACAGTCGGTCAAAAATGTGTTCTACCGCATTGCTACAGTACACAAATGCGGATGACTAAAAATATCAACATTACACTTCCGCATTGCTACAATAGTGACCGCATTTGAAATCAAAACTTGTAAAAATTTGTGAATTCTATTATCTGACTATTAAAGAAAACCAACAGTCATTTAATACTTTTCAAATTTGAGCGACTTCATAGTGAGACGAGCGCCACCAAAACTGTTCATCATCATCTTCACCATTTAAACCTAGTTTCCCAATCGATTCAACAAAACCGTGGGCATTGATTCTAACAAAAGGATTCTGAGAAAAGGTGAATAATCACAAATGTCGAACATTGCATTGTACGATGATGTAGTGACCTAGGTTAAGGAATGTTCACACTAAATCAGAAAAAATATTCATTAACATGGAAGGATTTCGACTCATTCTTAAGTGTATCTTCAAGCTTCAAACATGTATCAATGCTAAAGTGCACTTTGAACCATTGAGACTAAAATCAGAACAATTATGAAATCAAAAAACTATGAATCTGATTAACCTATGTTAAAGATTAAGTAATGTTGGTGCTCATATTTACAAATAACAAAACAACATAATCATGAATCACAAAATTCGAATAGGTCAAAATCAGGTGTATGTTTATATGATTTTAATTTTGACCTATGAATGTCAAAATGTGATGAACATTGGTTAATTAATAAAGTGATTCTAATGCATATGTCTTGAATGCAGATTATAATGGCAAATCTCTCATGGAGCAAGCTCCATAATGTCAGTTGTTTTCTCAACCCTGATGTACAGAAGCAGAAGAATTGAGAGACATGATCAGATTCATTTCTACTTAAGACCCATATTTGAAAGCTGCATTAGAACTTTTGGAGTCAGCTGAAGTTGTGGGATGATGGAATAAGATCACTGACGGGGAGAATTGACAGTGAGCATACACTGATTGTTACTGAAGAAAGTGTTAGAAGATGCTTGAGGTTTGGTGATGATGCTGAAGCACCATTGGAACTTGAAAAAGATACCATAACCTCTTTCTTTGCAGAAATGGTTATGAAGGTGGATTTGAAGCTAAACAGATAGTCAAGGGTTTGGTAGATTTACAATGGAGATTTCTGATTCATTTGTATCAGCACTGTTTGTCCAAAAGGAAAATAGGATGGAATGATATTCCATCACAACATCATCAGCAATATGTGGTCTCTGCACCAACCAACCCTTCAACATGTTGCCTATGTCTTCAATGGCATGACATCCAATGTCCAAGAAGGAAGGAGATATAATTTCTCATGTACCCAAGATTCCTCCAATGCCTAATCAATGAAGCATTCCTAAATGTGGTCATTCAAGGACCAGTACTTGATATTCCCCACTATGATGCAAAATCATACAAGTACATAAAGAAAAGGGATCCTAGGAACCTCTACAGTGGAGCTCATTCACCACTTCTCCTTGGATGATTAACAGATTGAACTAGAACAGCCTGTTGCTCACCATCTCCACAACACTCACCTCAACCATCTCCACAACACTCACCTCAACCATCTCCACAACACTCACCTCCCATCTCCACAACACTCACCTCAACCATCTCCACAACACTCCCTCAACCATCTCACAACACTCACTCAACCATCTCCACAACACTCACCATCCACCATCACTACATCATACCCTACACAATTACCACCTCCATCACCACAACTATACCTCAGCCTTCACCTCAAAATATACCACCCCAATCACCACTACAAACACCTCACCAATCTCCACTCAAATCACCAGTACATATATCTGAACCAATCACCTCACTTTCTTATCTCCAATTCAACCACCTCATACATCTCCCATTCAATCATCACCACCAAACATAGACCTGTAAACCTTGATGACTCCACTGGTTCTTCAAGAAAATCCAAATCATCTCAGATGAGGAGGATCATCATCAGAAAAGAAAAAACACTTGTGAAGCTACTCCTTCAGAAAGCTGTACTGAATCAAATGTCTTAAACCTGATGAAAAAGATGAGATGATTTCTCAACTGTTGAAAAGAATTGAAAAACTGGAGAAAATACTCAACAGAAGAGCTAGCATAATTCAAGACAGATTGATGGAGTTAGATAAAAGATACAGAATTGAAAGCTTAAAAGAAAAGTATGAGACTGAAAAGAAGAAGAAGGATGGTGAGATTGAGAATTTAAAGGCTGCTCTTCAACTGTCCAAGGATGAAATAAGTGGTCATGTTGACACTTTAACCATCCAGACTGTAGCCATGGCTGAACAAGAAGAAATTATAGAGGAGCAGAATGAAACAATCAGCAATCTACAATCTCAGAATAAAGCTCTCATTCAAAGAATAGCTAAACTTGAATTAATCCTTGAACTAAGGAGAGAGTCTGAGAGAGTGAATGAGCAAACTTGTACTGCTGATCAAGAAGAAGAAAATATAGGATCCAGACAAGAAGGATCCAACATGGAATTAGTGATTTACTCAGGTGAAGCAGAAGCTCCCAGTACTAAAGAAGAGGCTGAATTCAATGACATGATCAAGGCACTTGACATGTTTTCATCAGAAGACTTTATTATTGATGGCAAAATCTGGGACTTCATAAATGATCAAACAAGCTCATCTGAGACTATAGTTGAAATTCCTTAATATCCTGTCCCGTTAGAGAAGGAATTGAGTTTACAAATTGTACCTGCTGTATCACTGTCTCACGATGAGAAAGAATTAATCAGAAAAATCTGTGAGGATCAAAGAATAATAAATGAAAAGGATGAAACAATCAAAGAGGCTGAAAGAGTGCCTGATGAAACTAAAATTCCAGAAACCTCTTCTTCTACTCCAATTCAAACATACACCCGAAAAGAAAGTATCTTGCTGAAAAAGCTAAGGGTAAAAGACCTATGGTGGAAGAAGAACCAATCAAAAAGACTAAAAAGGATGATCCCCGCAGTCTTGCAGCCATTGCTGAATTTCTTGAAGAGCATGAAAGGGCTGAAGCTCAACTGAAAGCAATGACTGATTGTATTGATCTGGAAGAGGGAGAAATTGAAGAAGAATATACTCATGAGGATCAAATTGTCAAAGATAGCCCTGTCAAAGAAAAATCAAATGTGCATGATATGATTGAGAAAGCCAAAACTGATGATTTGATGTCAAAAGCTTTATTTCTTATTGACCACAGCTATGATCCTGATGAGGTATTCAAGCTAACTTATGAGGGTATGATAGCAGAAGAAGAAAAAGTAAACAAGCTGCTTGACCTATGGTTGAAACAGAGTATGAGAAATCCCTGTCCCCAAACTTCAAAGACAAAGTCTGTCCTGAAATCCAAACCTGCTGAAACTTCACAGACTACCCTTCATGATCCATATAGCATGTCTGATAAGGAGATGAAAGAATATTTGTCTTCCCAAGGATTTACAAGAAGAAAACTTGCTAATATGAAGACAAACTCTCTTAGGGCTGCTATACTTAGAGTAATCAATGAGAAGAAGGAAAGAATGAAAAAGATGGAGGAGGAGATTGTCAGTCAAGAGCCCAGAATAAGAGTATTGCTCAAGACATGAAACTCACTCAATTAGATCAAGGCTATCTGGCACCTATTCTGCATAAATACCCTGAATGGTTTGCTGAACCATCTCAAGTTACTTTACAAGAAGGGTAAGCACATCAGAGCTAATAAGAGGCGTCTCCACTCCAAAGGCAAGGTTGATCAGAAAATAATCGCTTGGAAGTATGATAGTTCATGGAAATTTTTATGGTGAAAAGGATCTCAGGGCTTGTTCAATTTTTCACTCAATACTCAGCCCTAGTAAGTGCCCTGGAGATCCATGACTTAAAAGAACTAGCTCAATTGAATTGATTAATCATACAGCTATGTTCAGAGGTTATGAGTTTGAAGATATTTTGAGAATGTTAAAAAGAACCAACAACTTCAATTCACTGAAACCATTTGCATGAGAAAAGACAGATCTTTTGTAAACCCTCTTGACAAGAAGGAAAAGAAATCAGCAGAAGAGGTGATCTTTCCTGAACTTAAAGTCAAACCCACAGAATCACTAAAAAGAAAAAGTATTGCTGGTACACATTCCTCACTGCCTATATCCAATGTGTATTATGATAAGAAATATTATGAATTAGTGATTGAAAGAAAATAGGGAGGAAAAGAGGGATCTGAAATAAGATTGTTTAGTGGATATGAGTTAAGATTGCTAGATGATCATATAACTACATCTATACAAGGCACTTTAGAGAAATAAGAAACAGACTGGGGAAACTGACATGTACTTCTTCCTCAAATGCATCAAACTTCTGAAGTTGGCATGACAGAATCAACAAAAAGAAAGAGATAAGAAAAAAGAAAAGGACTCCATTGTAGTTTGGCAACATTGTTAAACTAGAAGTTGATGTGGATGGTGCTCTCCTTATTCATAGAAATGGATTGTCTACTGTATCAATTGGGAGCCCATCTCACTAAGGAAGATGCCAATCAATGCCATTCATGATATGAGTCAAATGAAGATACATGTGCTCAAAGGGAAAGATTGACTGATGCTAAAGAGTTCTCAAACATGATCAAAGCAATCTTGGACCCTTCATTCATTGATCCTTCATCAACAGCACTAGCACCAGCAGAATCTTCACAACCCAATCCACCCTCTGATCCTTGAAGTACATAGGCTGTATAATCCTTAGGGGGAGTATTGTTGGACCTGAAAGGATCATACATGCCAATTCAAGTGGTGGATGGTTGCTCTGCTGGAATCCCTCATGTCCAAGAACAAATGCGGATCAAGACAAGTATCTGCTGAATAAGAAGAAAAATACAAGTGTTGGTCATCCGCATTTGTCAATGCGAATGACAAGTTAATAAATGCGGATATACATTTGTTCATCCGCATTGACCAATGCGGATTACCAAAGAAATGCGGACAAGTGTTTTGTTCATCCGCATTACCAATGCGGATGACCAAACTTCAATGCGGTTGAAGAAATGCTGATGAAGTCAACTCATCCGCATTTGTCAATGCAGATGATCAACAGCTAATGCTGATGAAGACTTAGACTAGCTTTAGTAAGGGTAGTTTAGTCTTTTGTAATGGCAACGTGTCTGCCTATAAGAGAATAGTGTACCTCATACATGGGGTAACTTTTGTCTGTAATTTTGATTTGATTCTTAGTTCCTAGAATGTTCTGTTTGCATTGAATGTTCTTGTAATCAATCAATCAAAGTATTCAATATATAAAAATATATATGAGTATCATGTGTATTCAATGTTCATTGATTGTCTGATTCCGCCTATCAATCTTTGACTCAGTCACTATATTCGGTCCTTATTGATTCACATCAACTGAGATTATCATTTCAATCTTATCCAGTCAAGCTCTAAGACGGAGATAATGATCCTGAAGATTTGTCTGAATATACATTTAATGAATGTAGAGAAGTTTTTCTACAGATGGGTCATCCGGATCATTTCCCAAAGAAACAGTTTTCATAGCTCGTGTATTTAAACATGGAAGCTTTTTGCTACATATTTCAACATTGCATGTCAAAAAGAAGTGCGGGTTGGGATTCATTCCCTGTTGACATTGCATCTCCAATTGTAGCCTTATCCACTAACAGAAGATTCAATATGGCTAAGTGGATAATGAATGGATTTATTTTTAATCTGGAAAGAGGAGTAAGGCATAAGTATCTGATGTACCCAAGATTTCTTCAACTTCTTATTAATGATGCAAATCCAGATTGTATGCTGATGAAGTTATTGGTGATAGAATTCAGTTAGAGCACATGTCAGAGAGTGTGTACAGAAGACTGGCAATGATAACGGGTGCTCAAAACATTCTAGTTTTGATTATATCAGAAATGTATCTATGGATGAAGTTGACATTACTCAGCCACACTTTCATCTAACTGGAGAAGAACCAATAGATCCAAATGATCTGATTGAAGATGTAGAAGTTGATCAAGAAAGTGATGAAGATATGTCTGAAAGTTCATCAAGTGAAGAAAGTGATGATGATGATGATGATGAAAATGATAATGTCACTGAAGTAATTCAAGAAGGAAATGAAGAAGGGAATGTTGAAAATACTGAAAATGAGACACTGGCTTTGATTGAAGAAAATGTTGAGGAAGCTGTAACAGAAAGGAATCCTCAAAATCTGATTCTGATTTATCAATGATATTTCATTCAATCCAATATTTGAAATAGATGAAAATGAAGGAGCAGAAGAAATTCTGTTAGTATGTCACACAATGTGTCTATACAAACAGAGGAAATAGTTGAAGTTGATGTGATTGAAAAGTTGAAAGAAGAAATGTAACCAAAGAAAAGGAGATTGAAAAGCTGAAAGTTGAAAATGAAAGAATGAGAATGAAAGAGATAATCAATGCTTGTGAAAAAGAAATTCAAAAGCTCAAAGATGAAAATTTGAAGTTGTCTGAAGAAATTGTGTTAAAAGATGAAAAGATTGTTAGTTTTGCTCAAGATAAAGAAGATGTGATAAAGAACTTTGAAGTCATGATTAAAGATTATGATAGTCTTGAGGAGAAATTCAAGAAGCTATCTGAAGAAAATGAAAATCTTAAAGTTGAAATTGATAAAAGAAAGAGAAGCTCAGAAAGCTATATCTCCAGTTCATGTGATTAGTACTGAAGTGCAAATTGAAGAAAATCTTGAAACAAAGAAAAGGAAAACGGAAAGTAAATGAATTAGAAGAAGTTGATCAGACTGAATCTTCTTCTAAGATTCAAAGAACTGAAGAATTGGTTGAAGAGCAAAATGTTCAAGACAGATTAATGCTCCAGATGATATTGAAGAAGTATATAATGATGATTGGTATGATGAAGTTCTTGAGAATGAAGACATTGATGAAGCTGAATTTGTGTCACATTTCTCTTCACAAGATATATACAAGAACAAGATGAAGTACCATAGGATTTTGAAGAAAAATATAACTACCTTGTGAACATGAAATACAATAGAGTGTATTTGGATGGACTGACTGTTTCTCAAATTAATGATGAATACGAGAAATGCATCTATGCAGAGTCAGTTGCTTCAATAGATCCAAATGAGATAGTGGTTGAGCATGGTGAATGGATAAGAACAAAGGAGGTTATAAATGTAGAAGAACTGTCTAGTTCTGAGCTGCACCATCCTGATCCTGATGATATGAGTATTCCTGTTCTTAGATCTGGTTGCAAGCTAGAAATTACCCGTGGAGGAAGCTGAAGAGATTACAATTTGTATCTCTGAGAAATCTTGTGAGAAGCTTTCAAGAAACTGAGAAACAAATGAAGAAGATGATAGTGTTGGATACAGATAACCCTTAGTATCTTGAGATAACAAAAAGAACAAGAATGTTGAAGCCTCAGGAAATAAAACAAATGTCAAGACTTGATGATGCTCACACTCATAGAAAAGAATTGATGGAAATGTTTGCTGATTGAAAGACAAACCTATAAAGCATCAACTGATCAAGGGAATATTCTCGATAGTTCAAGAATAACAGGGGATTTAGTAAGAAATATATTGCAGAAAGGACAATCAGTTGCTGAATTGTTGAATGCAATGATTGCTCTAGATTTTACAAACCAAGTAAAGATAATTGCATGGAAGTATGACGAAGTGTTTGATGCCTTCTTGATAAACAGAGTAAATGTTGTATGTGACGTTTATCATTTTTACTCTAGTATCATAAAACTTCCGGTGCAAGACTTAAAAGAGCTAAATAGACTACCTCTGATCAATCCTACTGATGCAAAACGTAGGAAGATGTTTGTAGAATTATTAAGACGTGGATTGGATAGATTAAGTAATTTCCTAACACAAGATGCGATCAAGAAGACAAGGAGTATTTTGTTACTTTGAAGAAAAACAGAAAATTAAGGGAGTTCAATCAGAAGAAGAACATTCATTGATAGAATTCTGTGATAAATACTTTGAAAAAGTTACAACTCCAGGACTTAAAGTGATTGACGGTAATCAAAACTCAAAGCCAATTCTCAGATGGTTTTACAACACTGAGACATTTGAGCTAAAGTTAGTCCGAAATCTAGAAAGATGGGATGAGGACATGATTACTTTATTTGGAGTTTTTGAGCTAAAAATTAACATCCAAGTTATATCTCATTTTTGTCAGTACAAAAATTGAGAAGGTTTCTCCTCAAGTGGCTGAGCAAGACAAGAAATATTTTATTTCTATTATTAATGTGATGAACGCTGCCATGGAAAGGATTTCTTTGAGAAAAGCACTTGCGTATGCCAACATTGTTAAGAAAGATATTAAAGATATTGAATTCATGAGAATATCAAGAAAAGGGGTCTTAGAAGTGTACTCAAAGGACAGTAATAAACCTATTGAGTTATATGCAAACATTGATATTTCATGTCTTTCAAAAGATACATTGGAAAGAATGGATAAGATGGAGATTAAAACAAATGAAGCTAAACCAGAACAAGGCATTCTTGCAAGTAAATTCAATTCTGCTATATCAAAAGCTTTGAAAGAGTTAGAAACATACAAACAGAAGCCTATGTTCAAAGTCAAAGAAGAATCAGCAGATTTCTTTGAATGATGAAGTCAAGGCTGGAGATAGAATTGAAGATAGAGTCAGCAGTCAAGCTTGAAGATTTTGAAGACTAAAGACCATGTAAATCTTAGGGGGAGTATTGTTAAGTGCTCTAAAAGATTAACATGTTGTCTTTATATGTCTTTTGATATTTTGTAATAGTATAGGGACTATTTTGTAATTTGTTAGTTCCTTTACTTTGTTTTCAGTATAAATAGCTTAGATTTGCAGGTTTGTAAAAAACGAATACACAAGTTATTCGAATCTGTTTTCATGCTTGTAATTGTCTTAGCTTGATATGAATGAAAACTTGAATTTTGTTGATATCTTGTTTTGATTTGATTACTTTGTGTGAATTCATTGAATTGTGTTACAAATCATCACAGATATATTCATTTGATCCTATCAAACCATTTGATTATCAATCATTCGAACCTGCAACTTAGCCGTTGTCCATCTTCTAGGTTCCATTACTCAAAATTGACAGAGGGCAATCGAACATCATCATCATAAGAAGCTTCCAAACGTTTAATTGAATCACAACACCAAGAACCATATAAATCCGAAGCAACCATAGTCGCGACCTGCTCTACCGTCGAAGGGCATCAATTCCATCTCAATCAAGTGAGCAAATAACACCAATCCTCGGTTTTCTTAATGAATCAAAGCCCTATGATAATTTGGTTGAATCACTCGAATCGATGTTCAATTTGGATA
>JACCIX010001403.1:15000-17276 GCA_025506515.1 Flaveria trinervia
CTAAGTGTTGATGATGTGCCTGAACAGGTGCCATGCGCCTGCATAGTGACAAAGCGCCTGAACGGGGTAGAAGCGCCCAAATAGTGTCCATGCACCCAGACTGTTTTACACTTAGAATTTTTATGCTCATGCACCTGGAAGGTCCGTACACCCAATTTGGACATAAGGTTTTCTAAGTGGTTTTAAGGGGTAATATTGGGAGATAGGCCTCGTTATGATGTGATGGCTTATGTCTGATGTGCATTATGTATGTATGATGTTGCTTGTATGGCGATGGTGTATGTTTATAATTATGTGTATGTTCCTTATTATGTATGTATGTCTTCCCTTGGCTTTGCGTTGAACGTTAATGAATGTAATGAAAGTATTATGTAACGTAAAGTGGAAGATAATGAAAAGAGGAACGTAATGAATGAATGCATGCATTAATGAATGATTCTGAATGTGAGAGGCTTGCAAGCGAAGTATAGTGAAGTGCACGGCTCTAAATGCCTTAAGCTCAACCGCGTGAGGTTCAGCTAATCCTAAAGTGTGCACGCAAGGGTTCCAGTCTTTATGACTGACCTTCAGTGGTGTTACCCATTTCGATGGGGGTGCTGTTACCCATTTCGGTGGGGATGTTGTTTGTTAGGATCAGTGATCTATGTTGATTGATTAGAGAGTATAGCAGCAGAATTCTAACAATGAATTAGCCAATTCACAAGAACGAAACGATATTCAATGAAGAACAAAGACGGTTATAGAAAGAGAAAATTCTGCAAATATATTTCATTCAATATTCGCTTTCGTGGTAACGGAATGTCACAATTACAATTAGGTCGACACCTCTTATATAAGAGATGTGACGTCTGCTGATGTCACTTGATAGTGACATCTAACAGAATTATTCCAACTGAAACACAACTACTGAAGATGTCAAAACAGCTGACATCTTCTTACAAAAATACTAAGTGTTATCAGTTACTACAACTACTGAAAAACATAAAACTACTGAAACTACAACGACTGAAGAACAAGCTCTTCAGTTGTTTTACAAAACTACTGAAAGTAAAACATAAAACTACTGATATCATAACTACTGAAGAAGTACTCTTCAGCTGTTGTGACAAACTACTGAAACTTCAGTACTTGGTCTTCAGACTTGAACTTCAGATGTATCATCAGCTGATGACTTCAGTAGATATCATCAGCTGATGTCTTCAGTCTTTGTCTTCAGACGTTGTACACTAGTTGTTGATTTTCAGCACTTGTAGACTCTTCAGCTGTTATACTTCAGTACTTTGGTCTTCAGCTTCAGCACTTGTGTTGTTCAGCTATTGAACTTCAGCACTTTAGTCTTCAGCTGTTGAAGTCTTCAGCACTTGATCTTCAGCTGTTGGAGTTTTCAGCACTTGTCGAACTGCTGATGAAGCTTCAGCAGTTGTTGTGATATCATGTGGGACTTAGAGGTTTTCTGATCTTGGCTCATTGGTTCTTTTGGTCCAACAAACTCCCCCTGAACCAATGCAGCCAAAACCTCTAACTTATTTATTTTCCACTTATTGTTGGCAAAAAAGGTTGGTCTTTTTCCTTCTTGATCAGTAGAGAAGATGACCCAATAAGCTCCGGCCTGGGAAGAAACCTCAGATATTTGTTTGGCAAGATATGAATGGGAACTCTGTTTTGGGAACTGGACACAGAGTTGTTATCCCATTCATGAGATCTACTTCCTGTGTATAAGCCTGTAGGATTCTCTGGTGTATGCTTTGAAAAACATGATTTGTTCTTCTATGGTCAGGTTCTCGGCTTCACCATCAAACAATCCTTCTCGCCCATAAAGCTCTGAGATGTACTTGGCCTGTTTACCATTTTTGAGCTCACTGTTGTAATCTGTCTGTATGCAAACTCATCAGGATGAGTCCCTTCAAGTAACAGACTGAGCTCATTTTGTTTGAAGTTCTCAAGCCTCTTGTAGACTAACCCCTTTTTAATAATTCTGTTCTCTAACATCTTTTGGTGGTTGTTTAGTCTCATAGGCCTTCTTGAAGTCTTCGACAATCTCCCAGGGTGATACTACAAGGGCCACTGTGATCTCTTCATCTACGATCCTTTTGACTTGGCCCTTGTATCTCGAAGGAATGTCTTTCTTTACAATCCTGTGAGCACCCTAGGATCAGGCCATACTCTCACCTTTTCCTTCTGATATGAAATGTGTGGCAAGAGCGTACAACCTCAGAGCTTCTTTCTTCATACTAATAATAGATGACGAAGCAGTATAAGTTTTGTCAATGCTTTTC
>JACCIX010001502.1:0-17305 GCA_025506515.1 Flaveria trinervia
AGCAATTGGTTGCTACCAAGGTTCATAGATATTTGTGGGATGCAAATTTGGACTGACCCGCATCTCATTTTACTACATGGGATCTTCTAGATTGATCATAAGTAATTTGAGTAAAGGCGAATATCATTGGTATACTCTGACCTGAGATACATATTGGGTTTGATATTCACCAAGTGTTATACCTTGAGCTAGTTCTTCACTGCTCTGAAATAATGGTCAGTACATAAGGCTATGTTTGGGTACAACATAAGGTGATTGTGAGAAACGTATGTAGTCAAGATGGAATTTGTTCCTCTTATTCGTTGAGAGCATGATGTCTAAGGCCTGATTAAGTTAAATCAACAAGGAATGATCATTCTGTGTCCTTGGATTTAACATGACATCTGTAACAAAGGATAGATGATTGATTCACCTAAATCATTTCAAGTTGGATACTTGAAGGGGATGATGTTATTGAATGGCTTAAGTCACGCGTATTAAGGGTAGTAAACCGTTGTTAGGCGGTATTTACTGCTTGCATCAATCTTCTATGATCTTGTGCAAGTGGAGATTGTTGGATTCTGTATGCCTAAGACACATAGAACATTGATGTGGTTAGTACGTTGTGATCCAAGTCGGGTCATACCCAATAACAAGCTTAGCAAACACCAATTAATATTTAATTGATGATATGATCATGCAATTAAATAATTACACCAATTTAGAAAATGGGTTTCTAAATAAATTATATGTGAGAATGAACAAATTATGAGGATATTTTGTTCATGGTTATTATTTGTTATGTTGTTTAAATTATCAAAACAACATCAAATAATAAAAGTGTGTGTGTGCTATTTTATATAATTAAGGTTAATTATGTAATTTATAAGATTAGCCAAATTAAAAGAGTCTTGAAAAGGGAAACCGAAACCATAATATATGGGTATGGGGTTTCGGCCGCAAAAGGCCTCTCCCTCTCTTTCTTTCTTGTTTTTGAAACAAGAACTCTCTATGAACATACACACATCGATCTACTCCTCTTTCTCACATGAAATCGCACAAGAACTCGAGTTTCTCTTATGGAAGAGAAGTCATACGGCTGGAACAAAGCCTTTGACATCTTCTTGATGTTTCACGCTGAAAAGGTTTTCAGCAGGGGTTTTGATGCGATTTTTGGTGTCAAATCCTAGCAAATATGGTGTTTCTTGAAGGCTTGTGGGTATGAGCACTTGAGGACACCTATCCTTGGTGTTTGGCCATCCAAGGACAGCCACTTATCCAACAAACGTGATTTCCAGCAGCTCTAATGCCGGTTCTTCAATCGCCCATAAAGGTATTTGTTGATGTTGTTTGGTTGTATTAGCTTGTTGATAACTAGTTTATTCACATACAAAGGATCCTATGTCTTTGGGTTTGTTGAAATTAAGTTATGAACATCAATTTTCAGATTACAATGGTATTTGTTAAATGTTTATCCGCTGCGTTTTTTCTTGTTTAAATGGTTAAACAACATTGTTTGGCCTACAAACCCAACAATCTTATGCAAAATACAACATCAACCCAGTCACTTGAATATCTAAGTCCCATGGCACAAACATGACCCTCATGCTTTGCCTTTTCGAGGAGCTTTGTGAGTGATATCCGCAACATATTATGAGTGTGAACTTTGCGAATACATATCTTTCCCTTTTCAACTTCATCCCTTATGTAGTTGAATCTCCTTTCAAGTGCCGAGTCTTTTGATGAGCACGAGGTTCCTTGATTTGAGCAATCGCACCTCGTTGTGTAGCTTCTATGTGCCCAAGACACTTAGAATATTGATGTGGTTACTACGTTATGATCCAAGTCGGGTTATACCCAATAACAAGCTTAGCAAACACCAAATATTTTAGTTGATGATATGATCATGCAATGAAATATTAACACCAATTTAGAAAATGGGTTTTCTAAACAAGTTGCATATAACATGGAACAATTTATTAGGATATATTGTTCAATGATATTATTTGTAATATTATTTAGATGACATTACAAATTATAATGGCTATATATGTATACAATCATGGGTTAGTTGTATACATTTTCTAAGAGGGACAAATTATAAGACCATTTTAACATGTGATTGTGTTTAACAAAAAAAGGGGGAAACCCTTTTTTCAACCTATATTCGGCGCCACCCCCCCCCCCTTGTTGGTGATTGGACCAATTTTGTTGATTAGCCACACACATTAAGGGTCTTTGAATGCTTTCTTGGACCAGCCATCTTGAGATACACATGCAACTCAACTCCAAGAAAAACTCTCTCTTCCATCTTCTCCAAACTCACGTTTTGAAGGGTTATAGCAGCTTCTTCTTGAAGTTTTGGTGACCACAATCCTAGCAACTAAGGTGTTTGCTTGAAGGCTTGTGGGTATAGACGTTTGAGGACTTCTAGCTTGAAGTCTTGGCATTAATCAGCCCTCATTCAGCACTATCTTGGACGTTTTTGAAGCTTACAACAGCCTCTCCTTGGTCGTTTCTTGCTGCTCAAAGAGGTAGAAATCATAGCTCATTGTGGCTGTGATTTTATGTATGTTAGTACATTTTCATAGCTTGATCATTCACATATTATATCCTTTTGTTTGGGTTTGTTTTCATCTAAAATGGTCACTAAAGAACATTATTCTCAGCTTATAAAATGGGTTTTATTAAGTTGTAACTCCGCTACGGTTTTTCAGAAAGTTTAAGTGGTTAAACATTGATTTTATGTTCTGCAAACCCTTCAATGGCATCAAGAGCCAGGTTATGTGTGGATGACTTGCTTGATTATCTTTTGAAATTGGTTTTAAAAGATGATATTAGACATGTTATAGTGTTATATGAATGATTCCCCAAACTTTCAAGGTCATATCACACAGATAGTGATTAGACCTTGAAAGAAACATATTATGAATGTTGGTTCTTTAAAGTTAATAAAAGTTATTAAAATGGTTTAATGATTTTAAAGATTAAAATTGGTTTTAATCTAAGAACCATAGGGTACCTTGTATTTGAAAGCATACAAATACAAGTACATAGAGTTTTCTAAACTAGAATTAAGAATCTCTAAAATTTTAAAAACGAGATCAACACCGTCCTTTTACAACACACTTGAGTCACTTGGGAACTCTTAGTGGGATAAAGGTCACCTAACCATTTTGAGGGAACTTGTGATTTGAGGTGAGAATGCCTTACTTATGGGATAAAGGTCACCTACCATTTGTTTTGGCAAACTCACATGTGGTGTAAGTAGGATGTCTTGATTTGCAAACCATGTTAAATGGATCACCTACAATGTGGTTCCAAATGGTGTTGATGGGATTACATGCCGACTTTACATATGATGTTCAAGAGTCGATCCCATACCTCTAGAAGTTGCAAATGGTTGCAACCGTCAATCATTGACCACCTTATTATTTAAATCGTGGGATAAAGGTCACCTCACTACAATTTAAATGTAATGTTGGGTTCTAGATTTTATATATAATTGACCTTAATAGGCATTATTATTAAAATTGATAATATCGAAAATACTAAATAAAACTTTGTTAAATTTTGTAGATGGCCTCTAATAATGATAATTCCGATAACTCATCCGCGTCCAACCAATCTTTACGAGCGATCCTCCAAAAGGAACGTCTAAATCACAACAACTTCATCGATTGGTATCGAAACTTGAGAATCGTTCTCAAGCAAGAGAGAGATCATACGTTTTAGACGACCCTATCCCTGATCAACCTAGCGAGGATGATGAGGAGGCCTTCAATGATTGGCTAAAGTACACTGAGGACTCCATCCAAGTGTCTTGTCTCATGCTAGCGAGCATGACTCCGGATCTCCAAAAGGAGTATGAACACCACGGGGCTTATGACATGATAACCCAGCTGAAGGAAACGTTCCAACAGCAAGCGAGGGTTGAGCGTTTCGAAACGGTTTGAGCACTCCATGCATGTCGTATGGACGACAACCAATCTGTTTCATCTTATGTACTTAAGATGAAAAGTCATATTGACCGCCTCGAGAGGCTTAATTGTCCCGTCTCGAAGGAATTGGCCACGGATTTGATCCTCAATGGCTTACCAAAAGGTTCGAGACATTCGTGTTGAACTACAACATGAATGCTTGGGATAAAAGCATTGGTGAGCTTCACTCAATGCTCAAAACGGCCGAGGCGGCCATGGGTAAAAGGGTTTTACCCGTTCTCACCATTAATGAAGGTGGGAACAACAAAAGCCTCGTCCCGCACCCAAGGCAAAGGTTGCCAAGGGTAAGGGACCCGTTGGGGAAAAGGGAAAGGGGTGGCAAGGTGCCACCCAAACCACAGAGAAGAAGCAAAAGGTTGCTACAAATGACCCATGCTTCAAGTGTGGGGAGATTGGACATTGGGCAAGGAATTGTCCTGTCCATCTCCAAGAGTTGAAAGCCAAGAGGGATGCCGGGCAGACCTCAGGTACAACATACATGATTCATATTGATCTTAATGTTACATCTTCTAACACATGGTATTGGATACCGATGTGGAACTCACATTGCAATTTGTTGCAGGGGTTCACAAGAAGTAGGGACTTCAAACAAGGGGATGTTAGCCTCTTCATGGGAAATGGAACTAAAGTCTTAGTTGAAGCTCGTGGAGACTACATCCTAAGACTTCCAAGTGGTTTGGAAGTTATTTTGAAGAATGTTTTGTATGCTCCTAGTTTGACTAGGAACATTATTTCTGTATCCCAATTAAGACATTATGATTATGTATTATCTTTTATTGAAAATGATATTCATGTTTCTTTAAATGGTATGTTCTATTTTAAAGCTATCCAATTAATGGTATTTATGAATTGGTTCATGAAAATACTTAAATAGTTCATTGTACCAAACTAACACCAAGAAACTCAAGTTGGACTTAAGTGATACCTATCTTTGGCATTGTCGTCTTGGTCATATAAACAAGAAACGTTTACAACACACTTCAAAAGAATGGTCTTTTAAAAACAAATGAATGTGATTCATTTGATGTTTGTGAGTCTTGTTTACAAGGTAAGATGACTAAGGCACCCTTTAATGGAACTACCGAAAGGGCAAAAGATTTATTAGGAATCATACATTCGGATGTATGTGGTCCTTTTAAGCCAATGACTAGGAATGGTGAAAGATACTTCATTGCCTTTACCGACGATTATAGTCGCTATGGGTATGTGTACTTGTTAAGGCACAAAGACGAAGCTTTTGAAATGTTCAAAATCTTCAAAAATGAAGTAGAAAATCAACTCAACAAGTCAATTAAAATTCTTCGTACCGATAGAGGAGGTGAATACCTAAGTGATGCCTTTCAAAATCATCTTAGGAGTTGTGGGATTGTCTCACAACTCACTCCACCTGGAACACCACAACATAATGGTGTGTCTGAGAGGAGGAATCGAACCTTATTGGATATGGTCCGATCTATGATGGCTAGAAGCACATTACTTCTATCATTTTGGGGTTTCGCTCTGCTCTCCGCGGCCCGTATTCTAAATATGGCCCCAACCAAAAGGTAGAAAGGACACCTTTTGAGATATGGCATGGAAGTTCCATCCCTATCGTACTTAAGGGTTTGGGGATGTGAGGCTTATGTTAAGACTCCCACCCTAACAAATTGGATGTCCGATCCACCAAGTGTATCTTTATTGGATATCCTAGAGATTCTATGGGATATTATTTCTATGATCCAATGGAACACAAAAGTTTTGTTGCCAGAAAGGGTGAGTTCTTAGAAGCAAAGTTCCTATGGAAGGAGCTAGTAGTAGAACAGTGGATCTTGAGGAAGATCAAGAACCACAGCCCGATGCACGTTTGGTTGAAACTAGCACTCAACATAAGGATGTTGAGGATGATCAAGTGTTGATCAATACACACAACACGTTCGCAGAAGTGGTAGAACTAGTAATCCACCTGAAAGATATGGATTTTTCATGGATGGATGCTATGTGATAGATTCTGATGACCAACCACATACCATGATGCAATGTCCAACACGGATTGTGACAAATGGCTTGAAGCCATGAACGTTGAGATGCAATCCATGTATGACAATCATGTATGGGACTTGGTTGTACCACCTCTTAACTCCAAGATAGTTGGAAGTAAGTGGGTTTTCAAGAAGAAAACCGATATGCATGGAAACTTGGATACTTATAAAGCTAGACTTGTAGCAAAAGGTTTCACTCAAACTCAAGGGGTTGATTATGATGAAACCTTCTCACCTGTTGCGATGCTAAAGTCTATAAGGATATTGTTTGCCATAGCTGCTCATTATGATTATGAGATTTGGCAAATGGATGTCAAAACCGCTTTCCTAAATGGATATCTTGAGGAAGATGTCTATATGGTTCAGCCTGAAGGTTTTGTCGATCCAATACATCCTAATAAAGTATGCAAGTTAAAGAAATCAATCTATGGATTAAAACAAGCATCGAGAAGCTGGAATCACCGTTTTGATGAGGAAGTAAAGAAATTTGGTTTCATCAAAAACGCTGATGAGGCTTGTGTGTATAAGAAGGCTAGTGGGAGCACAATAACTTTCCTAGTATTGTATGTTGATGACATACTACTATTTGGAAATGACATTCCAACCTTGGAAGGTGTAAAAACCTGGCTTGGAAGTTGTTTTTCCATTAAGGATCTGGTGAAGCCGCCTATATTCTGGGAATAAAGATCTATAGGGATAGATCAAGGCGGTTGATTGGTTTGAATCAAAGTGCATATATTGATAAAATCTTGAAAAGGTTCAAGATGGAAAACTCTAAGAAAGGTACCGTACCTATTCAAAGTGGAACGATGTTGAGTACGACTCAATGTCCAAGCTCAAAGGATGAGCAAGATAAAATGAAGGCAATCCCATACGCATCTGCTATTGGATCCATCATGTATGCAATGATATGCACTCGACCGGATGTGTCATACGCCTTAAGTATGACAAGCCGTTACCAACAAAATCCTGGAAACAGTCATTGGATGGCTGTTAAGAACATACTTAAGTACCTAAGGAGGACAAGAGATATGTTCCTAATCTATGGATCTGGCGACGAGGAACTCGTTGTAAAAGGTTACACGGATGCGAGTTTCCAAACCGATCGTGATGATTCACGGTCTCAATCGGGATACATTTTCATTCTGAATGGAGGAGCTGTCTCTTGGAAGAGCTCCAAACAGGATGTGGTGGCTCGTGAACTACAGAATCAGAATACGTCGCCGCCTCATTGGCAGCCAAGAAGCTGCATGGTTGAAGAAATTCATTGCCGATCTAGGGGTTGTCCCTTCCATTCAGGACCCCCTAGAGATCTTTTGTGATAACGAGGGTGCGATTGCTCAAATCAAGGAACCCCGTGCTCATCAAAAGACTAGGCACGTTGAGCGGAGATTCAACTACATACGAGATGAAGTTGAAAAGGGAAAGATATGTATTCGCAAAGTTCACACGGATCAAAACGTTGCGGATCCTCTCACGAAGCTCCTTGAAAAGGCAAAGCATGAAGGTCATACTTGTGCCATGGGACTTCGATATTCTAGTGATTGGATTTGATCTGTAATTTTGTATTTGGATATGTGGAACTTTCTATTATTTGAATAAAGTTATTTGGTTATAATGTTTCAAATAATATTCCAATTTAGCATGTTTAATCCATGAGTAAAATGTTTACTCTAAATGTCCGTAGTCGTTCATACTTGTGGGAACGTTTGAAGGTAAGACTATTATGAACTTGGATTGGTTGATATTCATAAGGATGAATATAGAGCAATGGGTTGCTACCAAGGTTCATAGATATTTGTGGGATACAAATATTGGACTAACCCGCATCTCAAATTTTACTACATGGAATCTTATTGATTGATCATAAGTAATTTTGAGTAAAGGCGAATATCATTTGGTATCCTCCGACCTGAGATACATATTGGGTTTTGATATTCACCAAGTGTTACACCTTGAGCCTATTCTTCACTGTCCTGAAATAGTGGACAGTACATAAGGATATGTTCAGGTATAACATGAGGTGATTGTGAGAAACGTATGTAGTCAAGATGGAATTTGTTCCTCTTATTCGTTGAGAGTTAGATGTCTAAGGCCTGATTAAGTTAAATCAACAAGGTATGATCATTCTGTGTCCTTGGATTAACATGACATCTGTAACAAAAGGATAAATGATTAATTCACCTAAATCATTTCAAGTAGGGTACATGAAAGGGATGATGTTATTGAATGGCTATAAGTCATGCGTATTAGGGTAGTAAACCGTTGTTAGGCGGTATTTACTGCTTGCATCAATCTTCTATGAATCTTGGGCAAGTGGGAGATTGTAGGATTCTATGTGCCCAAGACACTTAGAATATGATGTGGTTAGTACGTTATGATCCAAGTCGGTTATACCCAATAACAAGCTTAGCAAACACCAAATAATATTTAGTTGATGATATGATCATGCAATGAAATATTAACACCAATTTAGAAAATGGGTTTTCTAAACAAGTTGCATATAACATGGAACAATTTATTAGGATATATTGTTCAATGATATTATTTGTAATATTATTTAGATGACATTACAAATTAATAATGGCTATATATGTTATACAATTATGGGTTAGTGTATACATTTTCTAAGAGGGACAAATTATAAGACCATTTTAACATGTGATTGTGTTTAACAAAAAAAGGGGGAAACCCTTTTTTCAACCTATATTCGGCCGCCCCCCCTGTTGGTGATTGGACCAATTTTGTTGATTAGACACAACACATTAAGGGTCTTTGAATGCTTTCTTCGACCAGCCATTTGAGATACACATGCAACTCAACTCCAAGAAACTCGCTCTTCCATCTTCTCCAAACTCACGGTTTTGAAGGTGTTATAGCAGCTTCTTCTTGAAGTTTTGGTGACCAAAATCCTAGCAACTAAGGTGTTTGCTTGAAGGCTTGTGGGTATAGACGTTTGAGGACTTCTAGCTTGAAGTCTTGGCCATTAATCAGCCCTCATTCAGCACTATCTTGGACGTTTTTGAAGCTTACAACAGCCCTCTCCTTGGTCGTTTCTTGCTGCTCAAAGAGGTAGAAATCATAGCTTATTGTGGCTGTGATTTTATGTAGTTTTAGTACATTTTCATAGCTTGATCATTCACATATTATGATCCTTTTGTTTGGTTTGTTTTCATCTAAAATGGTCACTAAAGAACATTATTCTCAGCTTATAAAATGGGTTTTATTAAGTTGTAACTCCGCTGCGGTTTTTCAGAAAGTTTAAGTGGTTAAACATTGATTTTATGTTCTAGCAAACCCTTCATGTTGTCACAAAAGATCTCTAGGGGATCCTGAATGGAAGGGACTACCCCTAGATCGGCTATGAATTTCTTCAGCCATGCAGCTTCCTGTGCTGCCATTGAAGCGGCGACGTATTCTGACTCTGTAGTGGACAACGCTACGACTTCTTGCTTTGAGCTTTTCCAAGAATAGCTCCCCCATTCAGAATAAAGATGTACCCCGATTGAGATCGTGAATCATCACGATCGGTTTGAAACTCGCATCCGTGTAACCTTTTACAAGGAGTTCCTCTTCACCAGATCCGTAGATCAAGAACATGTCCTTAGTCCTCCTTAGGTACTTTAGAATGTTCTTGACAGCGATCCAATGACTATCACCAGGATTTTGCTGGTATCTACTTGTCATGCTCAAAGCGCATGACACGTCTGGTCTAGTGCATATCATTGCATACATGATGGATCCTATAGCAGATGCATATAGGATAGCCTTCATTCTATATTGCTCCTCCTTTGAGCTTGGACATTGAGTTGTACTCAATATTGTCCCTCTCTGAATAGGTAGAGTACCTTTCTTAGAGTTTTCCATCTTGAATCTTTTCAAGATTTTGTCAATGTATGCACTTTGATTCAAACCAATTAGCCGTTTTGATCTATCCCTATAGATCTTTATTCCCAGAATATAGGCAGCTTCACCAAGATCCTTGATGGAAAAACAACTTCCAAGCCAGGTTTTTACACCTTCCATGGTTGGAATGTCGTTTCCAAACAGTAGTATGTCATCAACATATAATACTAGGAAGGTTATTGTGCTCCCACTTGCCTTCTTATACACGCAAGCCTCAGCAGCGTTTTTGATGAAGCCAAATTTCTTTACTTCATCATCAAAGGTGATTCCAACTTCTTGATGCTTGTTTCAATCCATAGATTGATTTCATTAACTTGCATACTTTATTAGGTATTTTTGATCGACAAAACCTTCAGGCTGAACCATATAGACATCTTCCTCAAGATATCCATTTAGGAAAGCGGTTTTGACATCCATTTGCCAAATCTCATAATCATAATGAGCTGCTATGGCAAATAATATCCTTATAGACTTAAGCATTGCAACAGGTGAGAAGGTTTCATCATCCAACCCCTTGAGTTTGAGTGAAACCCTTTGCTACAAGTCTAGCTTTGTAACTATCCAAGTTTCCATACATATCAGTTTTCTTCTTGAAAACCCACTTACTTCCAACTATTTTGGAATTAAGAGGTGGCACAACAAGTTCCCAAACTTGATTGTCATACATGGATTCCATCTCAACGTTCATGGCCTCAAGCCATTTGTCACAATCCAAATTGGACACTGCATCATGATATGTGGTTGGTTCATCTGAATCCACCACATAGCATCCATCCATGAAAAATCCGTATCTGTCAGTGGATTACTAGTTCTACCACTTCTGCGAACGTTTTGTGTGTATCGATCAACCGCTTGATCATCCTCAACATCCTCACGTTGAGTGCTGTTTCAACCAAGCGTGCACCGGGCTGTGTTTCTTGATCCTCCTCAAGATCCACTGTTCTACTACTAGTTCCTTCCATAAGGAACTTAGTTTCTAAGAACTCACCCTTTCTGGCAACAAACACCTTTTGTTCCAGTGGATCATAGAAATAATATCCCATAGAATCTCTAGGATATCCAACAAAGATACACTTGGTGGATCGGACATCTAATTTGTTTGGGGTGGGAGTCTTAACATAAACCTCACAACCCCAGACCCTTAAGTACGATAAGGATGGAACTCTTCCATGCCATATCTCAAAAGTGTCTTTTCCACCTTTTTGGTTGGGGCCATATTCAGAATACGGGCTGCGGAGAGCAAAGCGAAACCCCAAAATGATAGAGGTAATGTGCTTCTAGCCATCATAGATCGAACCATATCCAATAAGGTTTGATTCCTCCTCTCAGACACACCATTATGTTGTGGTGTTCCAGGTGGAGTGAGTTGTGAGACAATCCCACAACTCCTAAGATGATCTTGAAAAACATCACTTAGGTATTCGCCACCTCTATCGGTGCGGAGAATTTTAATTGACCTGTTGAGTTGATTTTCTACTTCATTCTTGAAGATTTTGAACATTTCAAAAGCATCATCTTTGTGCCTTAATAAGTACACATACCCATAGCGACTGTAATCGTCGGTAAAGGTAATGAAGTATCTTTCACCATTCCTAGCCATTGGCTTAAAAGGACCATACATCCGAATGTATGATACCTAATAAATCTTTTGCCCTTTCGTTAGTTCCACTAAAGGGTGCCTTAGTCAATTTACCTTGTAAACAAGATTCACATACATCAAATGAATCACATTCATTTGTTTTTAAATGACCGTTCTTTTGAAGTGTTTGTATACGTTTCTTGTTTATATGACCAGGCGACAATGCCAAAGGTAGGTATCATTCAAATCTAATTTGAGTCTTTTGGTGGTTGCTTGGTACATGGAGCTATCATATGTTACGTTTTCATGAACCAATTCATAAATACCATTACAAGGTATAGCTTTAAAATAAAATACATGATTTAAAGAACATGATATCATTGTCAACAAACTTGAAATCATAATCATATTGTCTTAAACGGGAAACAGAAATTATGTTCCTAGTCAAACTGGGAGCATACAATACATTATATAAAATGACTTCCAAACCACTTGGAAGCTTCAAAATGTAGTCTCCTCGGGCTTCAACGTGAACCTTGCACCATTGCCCATGAATAGACTTATTTCCCCTTTTGCATAATGCTCATTTCTTTTGAACCCCTGCAATAAATTGCAAATGTGAGTTCCACATTCGCTATCTAATACCCATGTGTTAGAAGAAATAACATTTAGCTCAACATGTATCATGTAAATTATACCTGAGGTTTGCCCTGCATCCCTCTTTTCTCTTAACTCTTTGAGATAGACTGGACAATTTCTCATCCAATGCCCTATCTCACCACATTTGAAGCATGGGTCGTTTGCAGCAACCTTTTGCTTCTTCTCCTTGGGCTTCGGAGGTTCCGCCCTAACACCATCTTCCCCTTTCTTCAACGTGCCCCTTTCCTTTGGCAACATTGCCTTAGGAGGGGGTAGAGACCTCTCTTTCCTCTCCCACCTTCATTAATGGTGAGAACGGGTAAAACCCTTTTTCCCATTCCCGCCTCAGCTGATTTGAGCATCGAATGAAGTTCATTTATGCTCTTTTCCCATCCATTCATGTTGTAATTCATGACGAATGCCTCAAACCTTTTAGATAGGCCATTAAGGATCAAATCCGTGGCCACTCCTTTGAGACAGGACATTTAGCCTTTGAAGGCGGTCGATGTGGCTTTTCATCTTAAGAACATAAGATGAAACTGATTGGGATTCTTCCATCCGACATGCATGAAGTGCTCGAACCGTTTCGAAGCGCTCCACTCTAGCTTGTTGTTGGAACGTTTCCTGCAACTGAGTGATCATGTCATAGGCTCCATGGAGCTCATACTCCTTTTGGAGTTCGGGTGTCATACTTGCTAACATTAAGCAAGAGACTTGGACGGAGTCTTCCACATATTTAACCCAATCATTATAGGCCTCCACATCCTCCTCGTTAGGTTCATCGGGGATGGGATCATCAAAAATGTAGGCCCCTTTTCTTGCTTGAGAACAATTCTCAAGTTGCGGTACCAATCCATGAAGTTGTTAGGTGTTAGACGATCCCTTTGAAGGATCGCCCTAAGAGATTGGTTGTTTTGGTTTGGTACATCGTTATTAGTGTTGGTGTGGTCGGCCATCTACAAGATTTTACAAAGTTCCATTTTAGTAATCGTTGATATAATTATATATTTCAATTATTAATACCCTTTACGTCTCATAGACTATTAAAAATTTTAGAATCCAACGTTATATTTAAATATTGGTTAGGTGACCTTTATCCCATTATTTAAATAAACAAGGTAGTCTTATATGACAATTGCAACCCATTGCAACTTCTAATGGTATGGGATCGTTGAACATCTTATGTTTATAACGGCATGTTTACCCCATCACACACCTTTTATAAAACACATTTTAGTTGATCCATTCAATATTTTTTATAAATCAAGTCGCCCTACTTACACACACGTGTGAGTTCACCACATAAGTGGTTAGGTGACCTTTATCCCACAAACATGGCATTATCACCTCAAGTTACAAGTTCCCTCAAAGTGTTAGGTGACCTTTATCCCACTAAGAGTTTGCAAGTAACCTAAGTGTTGTGTAAAAGGATGGTGTTTAACTTGTTTCTAAAGGGATTTGTAATTTCACAATTCTTGTTTAGAAAAGTCCATGTAGTATATGATTGTATGCATTCAACATATGGTATCCATTTGGTTCTTTTAAATAAAACCCATTTTATTTGCAAACAATAACTCCTTTTATAGACCCATTCTATTTAGCTTAATGATTTGAGAACCAATTACTTGTAATAGTTTGTTCTAGTTGGTGGTTATTAATGACATCCAAATATCCAAAACAAAACAACATCATAAGCATTCAACCAAGCATAACCAAATAATCATATATGCATAACAAAGTATACTAAGTTGAGCACACTTGTTTAGCCAAAACAAGTATGTCAAAAGGTCTTGTCCTAAGGGTTAAGAACATGACACATGGTTGACAAAAGGAACTCCCACTTGAATCCACATCTTCAAGCATCCTCTTTGTCCATCTTTTCTTCAAGTCTTGATCTTGAACATCCTTACAAAATATGTATCCTAATACATTTTTCTAGTAAAGAGAGACTCCTAATCTATTTTTATTACAAACCATATGAATGAATAGATTACAAAACAAGACTTGAAATAAAATAAATATTACATGCCCAAATGAATATAACATGACAACCAATCATTCAATCCAAACAGTCTAGACTTTTTTATGCATAACCAACACATGAGCAAACATACATAAGAAATCGATTTCCAGCCCCTTGTGGCCCATGTTTTTGGCCAACATAAACCAAGAACAAATGGGTTTAGAACACATAAACAATCATATAATAATCTAGAGTTTTAAGATTTTAATATGCATAAAGTAGCATCTTTAAAACACAAAAAGGGCAAAAGCAGACCCTAACTCACGGATTTTTGTGTGTCAAGCAACACAAAACCGTGAGCTAGTAATGAGAAACATGTATGCATATGTATAAGTGGCTCTTGATGCCATTTGTTGGGGTTTAAAAATTTATCAAAGTTCATATAACCTTATTTATATGAAAAACGCAGCGGATATAAGATTTAAAACATGTTAATAAGATGATTATTAAACCCATTTAATATGAACCCCAAAGCCATGGATCATTATACAAAATACATACAATGAAAGAAACATAAAATGAAGAACCAAAAACTTGGAGCTACAGAGAACCGAAATTAAAGAGATGAAAAGGAGGTGTTCTTGTGGCTAAACTTCAAGGTAGAAGTTCTCAAGATAGCATACCCCAAGCCTACCAACAAAACACCTTGAATGCTAGGATCTTTGACACCAATTTCCAGCTACAAAACACCTTTTGTGGCTGAAAAATCTCCTTCCTTTTCTGCCTAAACCGTGAGATTAGAGGAGAGAGTAAGAGAGAGCTTTGGTTGTGTGTGTTCTTGGATGTGATAGAATGAATGAGTGTTCAAGTGTCCAATACTTGCATGTCTTGGAACTAATAAAATTGGGGCATCCAAGACCAAAAGGGGCGGCCGAAAATGGCCCCTTTTGTTTCCCTCTCAATTCAAATTTTATAAAAAATATACAATCACATCCCTTGTTTTATAAAATTAAAACCATTTTAATTTTATATCACTAACACACACTATTATTTGCCATTGCTTAACTAATTAAATAATGTACAAATAATCTTTTATGAACAAATTATCTATATAACGATGTTCATCTACAAAAGCAATAATTTAGAAAATCCAATTTTCTAAATTGGTGTCATTATTTATTTGTGTGATCTTATCAACAAATAAATTACCTTTTGTGTTTGATTGGCTTGTTATTGGGTATGACCCGACTTGGATCATATACACTAGCCACATCAATTTAATATGAATCTTGGGCAGATCAATACTTTCAGTATTATGTATGTATGTATTTTGTATGTATGTATGTATGTATCTTTGTATGTATATATGTATGTATGCATGTATGTCTGTTGTATCTGTGTATCTATGTATGTATGTAGTATGATGTATGTATGTATGTATGCATGTATGCGTGTACGTATTATGTATGTATGTATGTGTGTATGTGTGTATGTGTGTATGTATGTATGTATGTATGTATGTATGTATGTATGTATGTATGTATGTATGTATGTATGTAAGTATGGATGTATGTATGTGTGTATGTATGTATGCACGTATGCGAGTTTGTATGTATGTATGTATGTATGTATGTATGTATGTGTGTATGTATGTATGTATATATGTATGTATCTATGTATGTATGTGTGTACGTTCCTACGTCTGTACCTACGTATGTATGTACGTACGTACGTACGTATGTATGTATGTATGTATGTATGTATGTATGTATGTATGTATATATGTATGTATGAATGTATGTATGTATGTATCTATGCATGTATGTATGTATGTAAGTATGTATGTATGTATGCATGAATGCATGTTTGTAGGTATGTATGTATGTATGTATGTATGTATGTATGTATGTATGTATGTAGTATGTATGTATGTATGTATGTATGTATGTAAGTATGTATGTATGTATGTATGCATGTATGCGTGTTTGTAGGTATGTATGTATGTATGTATGTGTGTATGTACGTATGTATGTATGTATGCATGTATGTATGTATGTTTGTATGTATGTATGTATGAATGTATGTATGTATGTGTGTATGTATGTATGTATGTATATAGATTCCGACCTACGTACGTACCTATGTGTTTGTATGTATGTATGTAATGTATCTAAGTATGTATGTATGTATGTATACATGTATGCGTGTTTGTAGGTATATGTATGTATGTATGTATGTATGTATGTATGTATGTATGTATCTTTTTATGTGTTGGGTTTATTTGAAGATAAAACCCGTTTATCCTCTTGGTATTTCAGAAAAACGCAGCGGATAAATATGTATTTAAAACATGATTTTAGATCTGAAAATCCATGTTTATGATGATTAATAAAATAAAACAAACCCATAACAATAAGGATCATTATGTGGATTAAACAAGCTATGAACACATAAAACATCCATAATAGACAACATTATGAAGCTGCCAAAACTACCTTTCAGCAGTGGATAAGAACACTCAAAAAGGGGCTGCCAAAAACCGTGGGTTGATGGAGATGGAGATGTCAAAATCGGCCAAGACTCCAAGAAGAGGAGATCCTCAAGCTAGTATACCCAAGCTTGTATGCAACCCACCTTCTAGTTAGGAAGATAACACCACCAAAGGCCAAATGAAACCTCCCTTCTGCTGAAAAATCCGTAAGGTTTTGAGAGAGAGGGAGAGAGATTGTGTTTTGTAAAAATGCATGAATGAATTATTGAGAGCATTGAGTGTGTGAAGTATAAAAGTGTTGTCAATTTTCAAGGAAAATTGGTCCAATCCCAAGCAAGGGGCGGCCAAGACAAAAGCAATTCAAAACCCATTTCCCTCTAAAATTTATAACCAATTACACATTGTAACTTGTCATATGTCACACAATAAAAGGTTACTTTCTAGACCAAAATTAAAATGTGACATATGTGCTCTTTAATTAAACAATTAATTAAGTACACTCATGTGTTATAAGTTGTTATTTAAACCCTTTAAATGACAAGAATAACAGCATACTCATCAACAAATTATCCTAACAATTGTTCCATCTCATATGCAATTTATTTAGAAAACCCATTTTTAAATTGGTGTAAATATTTAATTGCATGATCATATCATCAATTAAATATAAATTGGTGTTTGCCAAGCTTGTTATTGGGTATAACCCGACTTGGATCATAACGTACTAAC